>JABCKS010024855.1:21244-183556 GCA_018851325.1 Termitomyces sp. DKA19 | reverse complement strand
AAAGTCGTGAACGAGAAATAGAGTCATTGATATCGAGAGAGGAAGAGTATCAATTCGACACCAGACGCTGGAGAGATATATCACCAGCCTCTCCGGCCAAGTTCGAAAGACTCGCCGGTGGATCTTTGAAGGGGTTATTCCCTAGCGGAGAAGACGAAGGACTCGAATGGGATGGAGCAGCTTGCTTAAAGGCATGTGTTGCTAAAGAAAGATAGGAGATGAGTCGTTTATTAGTTCGAGTTATGTACACTGACGGATTGGCGCCGTCAGATTTGCCCAAGTTGGTCCTAAGTCTTGGATGATATCAACACGTTTAAGTCGCTCATTGTTTATGGCATGATCGGTTGTCTTCTTCTCTTGTTCTACACGCCTCTTGGCTCTTGTAGATACAGCCTGTGAGGAGGAGAATGAGTGTTCAGTCTGGTGAAGTTTATCAGCTATGTATTGACGGCTTACTTTTACTTCTGCCTGGACGTCAATACTTGATATCAGATTTTTTTGTGCCGATTCTTTATTCACTCGATATTCTTTAACTTTAACAAGGAAGGATTTGCGTGCTGCATCTTTCTTGAGGTTTCCTGCAACCGACTGCATTACACTGCGAGAATATTGACCTGTGAGCACGAAGTATGACTTGTGTAGTATAACAATCAGCAAACTCACTTTTCACACATGTCCAACGTGCCTTCGAACTCATCGTCAGTTAAATATTCACTATACTGTCTGATTTCATTCATGGCTTCCATGAGATTTTGACTGGCTTCTATGAGCGGTACTTGTATCTTGTTGTATCTGTTCATCGTGCACTGGCCAAAGGATACAACCTGCAAGATAAATGAACCAATGTTAGAAGCACCGACGATGCCATTGAATGCCATTATTTAAATATGAGTGATCTGGTGTAGCTATGTGAATGAGGTTGCGGGTCTGAAAGGTCTGACTCTGTTTTCGTGAACTATATGAATATGAGTTATCATCTTCTTGTTGGTTACGAAACATTTCCAGAAGTAGAACAAGGCACTTGTGCTAAATGACCATCAGATTCTCTCGTAGCCTAGAGATGCTAGAATTCTTTGGCCACTTCTTCGACCGATCGGGGCAGGACCCTTGATGAAATGAAGGAAGTAGCACAAATGCGTGATCGGCGTTCCAAGTCGTCACGCTTATTTATCTTGTCTGCTTTTTTGGCACAGATCTGCGACGTGAGTACGACTACCTGCTTGATGATGAGCACCGTATTCGACCCTCAGATATTTGTCGCGCGTCCTGGTGTCTACGGAAAGGGAGGCGAACTGAGGTCTAGCGAATTATTCTGGCGAAAACATTGTCAATATCTCAAGAATCATGGCTATACTCTCAGACCACGTTATCAGCCTGACTGGAGGCCTTCTTGGCTCGACAATTCGAGAGATTGGACCATATGCGAGGATGGACTAGCAGTTTCTGTAAGTAAAGTATGGCTCCTTATAGCCCTCTGAACCGTTTGCATTTTTGTACAGGGCATGCTCATGGATGCAACCCGTGCTGACGGGACTCTGGTTATGCTCAAGGCGATCGATCCTATACGCTCTCCAGATGAAATACCCGTCGGCAAACTTTTGTCTTCTGAGCATTTGACGTCTCCGAAGAACCACTGCATACCTCACCTAGAGGTGCTTGACCCCCCAGAAGGCTCAGAAAAGGCGTTTATAGTCATGCCTCTTTTGGTAAGGATGGAAGCAGTGCCATTTCAGACTATCGGAGAGGCAGTGGACTTCTTTTGTCAAATATTCGAGGTGGGCACATTTTCAACGGGTATTGTAAACTCTCATCGTGCCTCAGGGCGTGGAATTCATGCACGAACACAACATTGCACATGAGTAGGATCCTGATATTACTCACACATGCATATGTACTAATGTCCTGACATTTTCAGAGATTGCAAGTACAACAACATCATGGCCGATGCTCATTCTTTGTTTGATGTCCCTCCACATCCTTTTGCGCGTTATATGAAACGTGACTTCACTGGAAAAGCTTCGCCTGTCGCGTCTCCGACCTCAAAGCCTATAAAGTACTATCTCATCGATTTTGATTTGTCCAAGGAGTATCCCTCTGGGGTTCCACGGCTTGAAGAACCACCATGGGGCGGCGATAGAACCGTTCCGGAGCATCTTTTGCCCGAGGCTCCGCCGTGTGATCCCTTCCCAGTTGATATATATTGCTTGGGAAACGTTGTCAGACAATATTTTCTTGACGTGCGTACCATCTCTCAGTCTTTGTTCGTATGTTGACCTCTGTACCAGGGGTGCAATTTTGCTAAAGCAAAAAAAGGCTTCGAGTTCATGCGCGAGCTTATTGATGACATGACGAATCCTGATCCTCAAAAGCGGCCTCAAATCAGCGAAGCGAACTCTCGATTGAAGACTATTATAGAAGGACTCAGTGATTGGAAGTTGCGTTCCCCAATTGCTGAAGTTGGCCAGCAGACCAGAGTCACAAAACTTGTCAGACATTGGGTTATACAGCTTACCCGCAAGGTGCGTGGTATCCCCGCTATACCCAAACTTTGAATACCTTCTGTCAGGATATGCCATTTCTGAAGCAGGATATGTTTGTTGTATGTCTATTTCATCTTAAATATTTTTGCTATCATCATTCTAGTATTGATACCCGACTTATCTACAATGATTTTCCAATCATATTGCAACTACGACTTGCGATCAATATACCTTGGGACCGGACGCAGTGGTTTTTTTGATCAGACAAATTGAGGAGAATGGTGACCAGGCAAATTCAGGAGAATAGCAAGAGCCCTAGATGAGAACAAGGAATGGCCTTCTGATATCATCAAGTTCATTTCATGGCCTGACTAAAAGAGATGGAAGAATCCAATGTGTAAAGGCCATTGAGCTTTCTGACTTAGTACTACCAATCAAAAAAGAAACAGGTTGAAAAAGAGGGAAGGAGAACTGTCTTCAGCGAAAAGCAAGAAAGAAGATGCCAAAAATGCAAAAACCAATGAAAAGAAATAAAAACACAAAAAAAGTTTCCACAGCTACCATTTATTTTGTTTTTTTTTCTTACTGCTGCCCATAGACACGTTCCTTGTCGAGCTGCAGCAAATTTCTAGCCATGCACATCGAAGAGGGTTACTGCCGCCATGAGGGTGGGCAGTAACCAAGTACATATTTAGCTTCTGCATAAACACTACCACTCTTATCTCAAAACAAAGACTTGATATGTTTTCATTGACTTTCTTACTGACACACTGAGCCGGGTAATTTGCCTACGTCATCAATTGAGAATGATGAATTCATGACAACGTTGTTCCAAGAACATCGATCTAATTGGCAAGTCTGCTGGAGACAGGACAAATGTGCTTATTAGTGTAAGAATCAAATAATGCATAAAGTAAGACCTCGGGGAGGTCCTATGAGTTGTGGTGTAAAACGGCCACTGTGAAGGCAAAGATGCACATGCTACTATGTTACTATTGATGATATCTACCTACGCTACGATAGTGGAGCCATGGTCGTATTGCTATGAATATGCCATGATTAACCCACTTGATATTAAATATGGATGGACAAGTGGAGTAACATCTACTGTGATACTGCATGTGACCCGAAGAGAGGTAAGGCATAGAGTGCATACAGCCGAATACAGTGTCAATATCTACTTACATTCCAAACCAAGTAGTACCTAACATTTTGGTAATCAGGATCACCATTTGGCCCCAACACAAGGAGTCATCAATAATTCCGAGTCTAAAATATGAATGATGTATCAAATGCGATGCGATTTACATAGGGTAGTAGGTGGTGATGCTGATAATAAAACAACGGAATATATGGAACTTGAGAAGGTATTGTGAAGGCGAGGAAAGCATCACAGTAAGATGCTGGAAAAATGGTAACGAAGAATAGGGATTTATGCGAATTAAGCTTTACACAGTATTTCGGCGTAGTCTCCTCAAGACAAGATCACGCACTTCTTCAAGCTGCCAGAGCCTTGGTTTCTCAAAAGTGTAAGGTGTAAGAGAGAAGCGACCTCGACGTAGAATCTCCATCATAAGGAAAGAGACTATTCAGGACAAGATATTAGACTCCTGTGGCTAGAGGTGGGAAAAAGAGCAGCTGACCAATAATCTCAACGTCATGTGCCAACTCATGTGGGCAAAATTCGAGATAGTTACCACCAACACCAGGAAGATGTGTAGATATGAAAGAACACTTCGGGCTCGCACTGTGATCGGAAGACAAAGGTAAATGATGCGAAGCTGGTATTTCTGAGAAGCGAGAAGATGATAATGATAACTTTAAAAAAGACGGATGTAGCCAATTGGTGTCCGAGGGGGAAGGAGGCGAGGAAAGGCTATCGGGCAATGATTGAGGTGATGTTGACTGAGTCAAACACTTTGATTTGGATTTGAATGGATCAGATATTCGAATGACATTCTGATGAAAAATGCCTTTCACTGTTTCAGAGCCGTAGTGGAATAGCTACACAACATATTAGTACAGGATGGGAAACAAAAAGAAACACTTTACAGTCAAAGAGTCTGGCGTCGCTGTCCAAACATATTCTGTGTCAAATCGTGTTGGGACGACGAGTATCTTGGGCCTACGAGGGACTGTTCAAAGGATAGAACTGGAAAGGCATTGGCAAACCACATACATAAATTTCACAGTCGATGACCCAAACAAATCCGTAAGCTGTCCCACCTTCTCATTGAGGATGGTGATATCTGGCCGACGCCCTGTCCAAGTGATAGAAACGAGGAAAGTGCCCAAGGCATCCCTTATAGTAGTGTACCGGCGCTCTTCTGATGCAACGTCCATTGCCGAGGTTTTGTCCTCCGTTTCTGAAACTTTGAGTCCAGTGACAATATCATAGGCTCGCTCTCCCGTCGATACATTGACGAGGACAGTATTGAGAATGTCTGCAGTAGTAAATTTAAGGAGCATAACGAAGGAGAGGGGACTTTAAGGCAAACGATCCGCAAATCTTATAGCTTTTCGGATTGGACTCAATCTGGCGAGAGGCTTGTTTCCGGATTTAGCATGTCGTTTGTACTATGTAACTAGCAAGCAGGGTCGTGAGTGGTTGTTTACGACTGATACTCTCAATATCCTGGCGTTCCGAGTCGGGCGCAAAGAGGTGAGCGGTGTCCTTGTAGCATGATGCAGAGGGCCGGTCCACTTTGTATTGTTCATGGCAAAACAGTGGTGGCAAGGCATGGAAGCTGTCGAAAACGGCTGATGATGCAATATGATTGATCAATGCTGACTCAGCATTGAACGTCACATGGTATTTGGCCCCATTTACACGAAGAAGTCGAACCAAAGTCCATCGTCGTCCACGACAGCGAGGAGACACCATTCAGTCTGTGCATCCAACGTTTCAAGCAACATTCACCGATAATTTGACGACTTTTTCGACAAACTGGCTTCTATATAGGCTTAACCTAACTGCTAATGGCCTATGTACGCCGCTCACCGCACCATCGAGACTCCTCATCGCCTTCGGCACGAAAATATCCTTTACGACGCTCATCATCCTCACGAAGACGTAGAAACATTTCAGAAGAGCCTCCACATTCCTCAGACATTCGTCAAGTTCTTGTTCCTTTGCACCCGAATCTTCGTCGTCTTCCATCTCGTCTTCACCTTGTCCAGCCTGTGCACCCAGAAAAGACAGATTCTCGTATGGCCCGTCATGCTGGTGTTAAGAGGAAACGCGTAGCGAGCACCAATACCAGTAACGAGAACGTATCTTATTTGACGCGAATTCGGACCCGATCAAAACGTCTTAGGTCCGAATCCCTGCCCTCGACGCGACAGCTGGACTACTCTACAGCAAGTGATGGGGAAGGGCAGGAAGAGAACGGAGATGAGAATGTGAAGACTGAGGACAGCGTATCTGTTGAAATGGACGTTGACAACAGCACTATCCAGGAATCTGACTCGGAAAGCTCCGAAGAAATGAGTGAGGAGCAGGAAGACGACCACGGGGACACAGATGAAGAGGAACAGGACGTAGAGCATTCTGATGAAGACGAACAGGATGATTCTAGTCAGTTTCTCCGCCTTTGCTTTCTCTAGCAAGCTCACAGCGTCTCGTCTTGATAGCGGACGACTATCTGGTGAACTCTGCGCAGCCCAAACAGCTTTTTCGCCTTCGAAAAGATGTTCTCATACGTTTGTATCACCTTGTTGGCCTGTCGGATGATCCAGAAACAATGACGAAATCCGATATCATCTCAACCATCATTGCTGCACGAGAGGAGGACGACGCGTCACTACCCCCTTCATCTCCTCCTGGACGTGGGGATGGGTTTTCCTCTGAAGCAGCCTCCTCCGATGATGGAAATGAGGCTGGAGACGAGGAAACAGATGCAGGTATAGAACTCGATGTCGCCAGCAAAAGTCGTCTTCTGAACGGTTCTGGCCTTCGTCGTCGTGCTACCATGGGAGAGGTTAAGAATGGCAAACAGGCTCTAAAGGGCCGAAGCCTTTCTTTGGAACATTTACTACCTCAGCCAATGCTCTATCGAAAGAGTTCTGGGAGGTTACATGCTGTGTGTGAGGAAAGTAGCTCAAGGACAAGGTGCATAATTTATCCACCAATTACATCATCTATTAATGCTTATCAGACGACGGTCATCCAACCGCTCTTCTTCCACAACATCGACAAATGCATCGAGCTCATCGCCACTTGCCACACGACTCCGTTCTAAAAAGGTTTCTACATCATTTTCGAATTCAATATCCACCCCCATGAAGCCGACGAGAGCGAAGGGCAAAGCGAAGCAGGTGGAGTTCAGTGAGGATGTACTTGCCACCAAGGCACCTTCGAAGTGCATCAGAGAAAAAGAAAGGCTGCGCGATGAACAGGCCAGTCTTGTTGATGAGGAGAGCGATCTAACATCTTTGGAGGAGCTAGAGGCGAGCATATCCAAACCTAGCCCTCGAAGGCTTCGGAGTAAAGATCGAGATCGAGCTAGTGCTCAGGTCAGGAAGTCTGGTAAAAAGCCTCAGAGGCGTGCTGCCAGAGGGAAAGCCGTCAGTCTGGAGAACGAGGAGACTGAAGAGGATAGGGAAGAGCCCATGAACGATGCTGAATCGATAGATGTAGAGGCCCATGATGATCAAGACATCACGGAGGAAGATGAAGTCGACGAACTTGTTTCTTCAGCCTCAGTAACGCCGGTATCAACACCTCGACCAGCTTTCAAGAGTCGTTGGACACCCTTGCGAACGCGTTTGCGGCCACGCCAACGGCACCCGCCACCACCAAGTGACGGTGACGACGAAGAAGAAATTGAGGGAGACATCGAGGAAGACGATGATGAAGATATACAAGAGAGTGAGGAAGAGGAGGACGGAGGTGAAGTGGAGGAGGTGGAAGAGACAGAGGAGGACGTTGAGGCCGCGGCCGAGGCAGATGGTGAAGAAAATTACGATGATACAATAGTCGCTGAACCTCGTAGATTGAGGAATGGCAAGATTGTTGGGGAAGAGGATGCGAACATGGAAGAGGATATTGGTTCAGCGGATGAAGACGACGAAGCCGACTATGTAGAGGAAGCTGATGAGGCCGAAGAAGTCGAAGAAGCTGGAGGTGATGAAGTAGGTCAAGATGTTGATGTCGATGCGGACGGAGAAACAGAGGAAGACGATGTTATGGGAGGCGATGACGATGGTTGGTAATTTTACTCCTTTTTCGACTTAGTTTTAGCTGATTTCTTTTATCAATATCTAGTCGATCTGACAATTGCTACTGCCAAAACTCTGGTTCGCCTTCGTCGTGATGACCTTGTACGCCTCTGTGAATCGCGCGATCTCGAACCTGTAGGCACCAAACCCCAGTTGGCTGAAGCACTTCTACAGTGGCGCGATCGCCAAGCCAATGATTTCTCTTCACCTTCGTCCTGTGGTACTGTTCGTCCTTCGTCTAATTCTCGACGTCGTCGTCGAAATGGTCATCATAGCTCCACTGAAGATTCCCGTCCTGTTCTCTTGCGCTCAGGCCACACTATCGTAGATGAGCCCATGACACCTGTCCCTGCCCAGCAACAAAAGGACAAAGATCGTCTGGAGAAAGAACCCGATCAAGAACTCGAGTTGGACCTGGAGAGTTTGGGGCTAGAGGATCGAGAAATTCCACCAGAGAAAATCCAGAAATTGGAGAAGATTGGCAGCGGGGGCTTCAAGGATGTATTTATTGGCAAGTTCAAGGGTAGAAAGATTGCTATTTCGGAGTTCAGGGGTCAATTAAGTGCAAGTAAGCATGCGTTTATCATTCTAGGGAGTGCTCTTATATAAGGCTTTGGTTTTCTTAGTGGATATTAAGGAACTTAAGCTTCTTGGTGGCTTCGATCATCCGAACATTGTTCGTTTCGTAAGTTGCCTTAGTCACTTGTGGTATTGTTGCTGAGACCTGTCTAATCTTAGTTGGGCGTCAGCATACCTGAGAACACTCGGGAGACACCTGTTATGATCGTCAGCGAGCTGTGCTCTAATGGTGATCTCTTTGACTACGTTCGCAATGTCAACCCCCCGACATCACACAAAGTCGTACGTATCCTTCCGGAATTAGTTGGTTGACGTCTAACGCTTTACTTTCTCCCTTGGGACAGTTGGTTATGATGCTGGACATCGCTCGCGGTCTTGAATATCTCCATCTTCGGAAGCCTTCTGTCATTCATCGAGACTGCAAGTCATCAAATATCCTCATAACTGCCAAAGGAACTGCCAAGATTGCCGACTTTGGTTTGGCAAAAGTAAAACAGTCTACGCGTTCAATGGTACGTAGCTTGGTCGGCACAGTCAATTGGCAGGCGCCAGAACTGTGGCACGCACATCCCAAGTACAATCACAAGGTAGATGTGTTCTCTTGCGCCATGGTATATTGGGAAATGCTACAGTGGCATCTACCTAATAAGAAGTTCCCATGGGAGGTGAGCAGTTCGCGTCAGTTTCGTTGAGCTGTCGTTGATTTATTGTGACAGGGCATGAACGAGCATGCTATTTATGAAATTGTGGGAACAAAGCGGCAAAGGTGGGTTTTGACCACACGTCGCCAATACATCTCTCAAAATAGTTTTTGATAATAGGCCTTCTGTATCTGGCCTCCGAAAACAATGGTGCCCAGAAATTGTCGACCTTATAGAACGTATGTGGGCTCAGGATCATCAAGATCGGCCCACCATGTCTGAGGTTGTAGAAGCACTTGAGGAGATGGTATCACATCGATAGCTAACTCGGACCTTCATCCAACATATTCCTTTTCACAAGCAAGCATTAATGTAGAAGCATTCGGTCGTGCACATCAGAGTAGCATTATCTTTTGCACCTGTGTTGCATCTAGTTTTTTCCAATATTCTCCAGCATATAACTATCAACTTGACTCATTCTCGCTACAATGTTCAATATTCCCCATCCAGTGTATCTTAGTGTTCATCAATACAACCACAGTGCATTCGTCAATCCATAATCACATAGGTCTGAGACCCCCCCTACTTAACATTACATTCTCTCAGCCATAAATCGGGACACTTTCTCCGTGGATCCGTACGCGATTTGATCGACTCCTGCAGATTCCCGGGAAGCTGACAACACCACCGTTGGTGGCCTTATTGGTCGAGAGCAAACTTCCAACATGGTAGACTTCGGAAAGGGATCATTAATTATTGAAGGTGACGATGAAGAGGCCAGGTCATTGGCTGGAAGTGATACGGCCCGTGCAGGGAAAGATGGAGAATCTACAATCATAGAAGAAAATTCGCTCGATGGAACAGACCGACTAGCTGGTACTGCTTGCCGTCGTTCTAGCACAGAAGCACGGCTAAAACCCAGCCGTTCAGAGACAGTGGGATTCATGGCTCGTACGGGCGCCGGCTTTCTTTCCACAACAGAGGTAGCCATTGGCAGCGGCATTAGAGACGATCTTTCTTCGAGAGTATTGTCATTACATGATCGGCCCGAAGGAAGATAGTCCAAGGACTGTCCTGCAGGTCGTGATAGTTTAAACTTTGAAGTTTTCGGGCGATCAATGGGCGGAAGGTCCTTAGGGATCGCTCTGCCAATTGCTGACTGAAGGGATGACGTCTCTGTAGTCTGTTGACCGCTGTTGAAGGGAGGCGGGACGTGCAAATGGTTACCGTCAGGCCCGACATTATACAACTCTCCTTTTTTAAGGAGATCCAACAGTTCTTGTGCGTCTTCGGTAATTTCGTCCTCGCTTGCACTGTCAGCATCGCCCCCAACGAGTTGATCATTAGCGTCTAGTTTTCCAGATCGAACAGCCTTTTGTATTGTACGAGTTGCAGACGCTGGTACGATAGAGGCACCAATTGACGTGGAAGGCGATGAGGATGCATATGAGGATGCAAGACGACTGGCTTTGAATTGAGAGATGGATGGCTTTGTAAGTTCCACGGAAGGCATATTCAGGGGAAGGTCCTATTGAGGAAATTAAATCGGATTATTAACAAGCAGCCGAAAAGTAGACTTTACAACTCGCACGTCTCCATCCCTGTCATGAGAGCGGGCCTTCATTGCCGCCAAAGCAGCCGCACCAATTTTCTCCCGTTTTTCATGGTATTGAAGCGCTATTTCTCGTTGGTGATGAGCAAAGTCTGCATTATAATCTTCGTCTTCGAGTGTATCTTCCCAATCTGAATTTTCGTCGTCAAGCTGCTGAGCCTCCGGGTCAGATTCATCATCAGAATCTGGCTCATATTCGGACAAAAGCTTCTGTGGCGCACTCGGAGTCCTCTCTACAACTGTCATTTTCATAGGAAGGTCATTAGAGGACAATAAAAGGGATGGATGTGCGGTAGCGCGAAGTCTCGCGGGTGTGATATCTCCCCAACCTGCAGCTCGTTTCACCTTTGATGAACGCTCATCCTCAATGGTAGCTGGAATGTCCGCAAATGATACCGTCTTCTTGACTTTATCTCCGTGTGATATGCGCTTAGCTTCATCGAATGCGGCGTCGGCGACACGCGCTTTTTCCTCTTGTTCCCTCTCCTTTGCAAGGTTCTGCAACAATATTTTCCCCATCCTTTTCTGCATCTCTTTGGTTGCCTTAACTTTTTCCTTTTCTTGAGCAGCTGCTTCTTTCCGTTTCCGCAAAATCTCTTCTCTGCGCTCCATATCCGCAACTTCCTCACGCTTCTGCTGAGACCTTTCTTCTTCTTCCAGCTGATCGAGCAGACGATTGCGTTCCTGGACAAGTTGTACTCTGACAGCGTCTGGTAGTAGATGCAAAGGAGGAAGGGCAGGTTCTTCAACAATTCCGACATTTTCGTCGTCCTCAATCGTCGATGTCTCCAGGGGTTCCGCGATGTCAATGATTGGTAAGCCTTCTTCATTCAAAAGCTGGTTAAGAATATAGTTCAGAGGGTGTCCTAATGAGTACACGAGGACGTACCTCACCCCGTCTGCTGTTTAATTGGTTTAGCTGGTCACTGATGTCTTCTCCCATCAGCTCGCTAAGTTTCTCGGACAATTTGATGACAACATCTTCAGGGAGCTTGCCCAAATCTCCTGCCGCGCCTTTGATTAAGAAACAACAATGTAAATCTTTTCAGGTCATGCTTCAAGTAACAAAGTACCTTTTGCAGAAATCTGGCCTGACATTAGTCTATTGAAGAGGTGTTTCCATCATGTGACATGTCATTATTTGTCCGTGCTTGATTACAAGACCATTTGATTCAACGGGCAGATAGAGGCCTACTCGGCTTTTGAATTTAAAAACTCAACATTCGGCGAGTAAGTTGTTTTCTCAGGCCTGATTCCATACAGTACATGTATTGGTGGGGTCAACAGCCAAGGATTTGGTGTCCGTCACTTGTGACGAATCAGATCAATATTCAAAGTTCGTCACATGATGCGTGGCAACCAGAACAAGCGCTTCTTGTGTCTACACGTTTGACGCGCTCAGTCCTACGTTGCAGACGCGTATATCCCTCCATTATTGACGGTATACCCTGAAGACTACCACAGGTCTGTGAATACGCGTCGCTTGATTACCTTCATGGCAGTCTTCGTTCCAAATGGACTCCTCGGTCCAAACCAGTCGGCACCAGCATCAGGGCCCTCAAAGGGCTCTAATCAAGCGCGAATGCCAACGCCAAGTGAAGCAATAGAAACTATTGGGCACTCGCAGCTAGATTTAGTCGTTGAAAATGGCTTATACTCTGTCTTAGGTATGCGACTCAAAAATCATTCAGTTTAGTTTAAGAGTCTGATATGGAAGACGAAGAGTCTCCAAATGACATCTGTATGTGCTCTGTTCAATGTATCTCTTGCGCAGGGAATTAATCTTAGCGCACTAAGGCACATTCGTTCCAGATAAGTTACTTCCTACCACCTCGAACGTGGCAAATGTGAATACGAAAAGGTCTTCTGTGGAAACAGGTGAGTTCTCATACAACACATAGTTGTGATGTTTGATGTACGCGTAATCAGATACTCTGGATCTTGCATTTACTCCCAACGGCCTGCTATCCGGCTCAAATGCAACAACGAAGAAGCTGGATGATTCATCCACAGAAGGATCCCTGAATTTTATCCCCAGCGGTCTACTCTCGAATGCTGCTAGGGCCACAGAGGAAGCAGCGTATTCATCGTCGTCTGATAGTATGTCTATCGTGATCCATTCTAGTACAAATTTGATGTCTGGCATCACAGCTATGCCTATGTTCCTTTCAAATGACTTGCTCTCCGTCTCATCGCACAGATATACAGAGAATCTTTCTAGTCTAACTTTAAATAGCCAGGATGATGATTACTTGCCATCTGTTCACGAAGCCTTTGGGGTCCCTACCACACTTATCTCTGCACCTTCAACATCATCTACCACCGCCACAACGTCAAAAGGCACCAGCTCAGGGTTTTCTATACGAGCGACTACGTTTGGTGGAAAGTCCATACACCTCAAGAGAAAACCTAAAGTTTCACGTGTTGCCCGTGATGTAAGGTCGCGTTTTTCAGTCAGTTCCTGCTGAAGTTTACCTACTACACCTGCACAGAGGTTGCTATCCTCTACAACAGAGCGGATGGGCAACTTGCTTGACGTGCCGATTCATAGGTTGATGGACCAATTATCTGTCAACCTGGCGACAAATCTCCAAGAGCAGTAAGTTTTCTCTCGATAAGTATACTCACATTCGTTACATGCAATGATAGACCTGTCATTGCATCATCGCCTTCAGAGCCCGTCGAGGACACACTATGGGTTGACAGATATCGTCCTCAAAAGTTCACTGAGTTGATGGGTAATGAGCGAGTAGCTCGGGAAACCATGGCTTGGGTCAAACGATGGGACTGGTGTGTATTTGGTAGCAAGAAGGGTAGAAAACGTCCTCGAGCTGGAGACGAGAACTTTGATGAATTGGACGAGTATCATCGTCCTCGAGAGAAGGTGAATACAACTAGATCACTTAACAGGCGGATCTATTCATATGTACGTGTCGCGTGCCAGCTTCTTCTGCTATCGGGGCCACCAGGCTTGGGAAAAACGACTTTGGCACATGTTATTGCTAGACAAGCGGGATACGATGTCATGGAAATCAACGCTAGGTCTGTTTAACATTCGCCTCTGCTTATGCATGTGGGATTTCAACACGGGTCCATAGTGATGCGCGTTCCGGTTCCATTGTAGATGATCGAATTCGACCTGCTTTAGAGTCGGGATCTGCAGTTGGGAGCACCAAACCAGTTCTACTGGTTATCGATGAGATTGATGGCGCTACTGGGGCTGGAGACAACGTGTGCTTGGCTTCATTGTTCTCATCGTGTCCACTGATGAACTTCACGTTTCAAGTCCAATACTTTCATCTCTAAGCTTGTCTCGCTGACGCAAGACCGACCTCGGAGAAAACGCTAGTCTTCACTTCAACTGCTTTTGAATTACTGACAGGTGACATTGAATGTAGGCCAAAAACAGAAAGAACCTCAAGCCAAACGCCCCATTCTACGCCCGATCATTTGTATTTGCAATGATCAAAATGCTTCCTCACTTGCAAAGCTTAGGCCTCATGCTCTTCAAATACGGATACAACGCCCCGCAGATGTTCATACTATCAACAGACTGCGAGATATATGTCAGCTCGAGGGCCTTAAAGTTGACTCACGGGCCCTGAGCACCCTCGTAGGTGTTGCAAAAGGTGACCTCCGTGGCTGTCTAAATACACTACAGGTAGCATACATTCTAACTCTGAGGAAGCCATGCTCTAACCAATCCTTAGTTTATCAAGTCACGGAACCAAGAAGTTACGGAAGGTGTTGTTCGAAGTGCCACTGTGGGGATGAAAGAAGGCGACACTTCGCTCAATGCCGTGTTGAACAACATTTTCAGCCCTTTGGCAAAAAAACGCGTTAAAGAGTTGGGATTGACCGACGAGGAAGAAGCTAGATATGTCGCACGTCTCAGTCGAGAAATCGATGGAAGCGGCAGGGAGAGTAGTGTCGCGTTAGGTTGGTGTCCTTAATCACTTCGTTGAATCGCTCACCTTGAGTTGCATGATTAGGATGCTTTGGCCATTATGCGACGCTGCGGCAACACGATGTTAATTTTGACCGATTCGAGAGGGCCAATGAATGGCTCATCACCTTTGATTTCTTCTCATCCAGCATGTATACGAATGGCGACTTTGCATTGAGCACCTACCTGCCTTACACCCTGGTTGCATTTTACCCATTATTCCAAGAGCGTGGCGGTGCACGTGTCGAGCGTAACCAAAAAGATTGGGAGGTGCGCCTTCATCTTCTCGACCATATTCTGTGCTTACCGAGGATCGTGTAGAATCTTCAATTGACACGGTCTAACGAAGAAATTTTGAAAACCCTTTCGCGCGGCCTGCGCAGTGCTGGTATATATAGGGGGGGTGACTTCAGACATCTTCTTTCCGCACCTGTTCTCCAGCTTGAATTTGTGCCTTTCATCAACAGGATCATCTCGCCTCCAATACGTCCCGTCAGTTCCTCCGGCACCTATAGTATCTATCACTCAAGAGCAATTTTAGGTTAACAGTCAGGTGATAAGACCGGAAGAGAAGGCACTATTGACGCGTCTCGTCAGCATCATGGCAGCTTTGGAGCTTCGATTCTTCCAAGAACGAGCTGAAGATGGACAGCTATCATATCGACTCGATCCGTGCGCCTTTGCGTTTCTTATCATACAGGACTAGTACATTGATCGTTCAAAAATAGCCCCATTGATATATTCGTCACATATGATGGTAAAAGGGCCTATGATATTGCCGTATCTCGATATGCTGTGCGGCACCTTGTAGCTCAAGAGGTTAGCTCGAACTTCCGCATTGTAGCCACAATGACATGGCTGATTTACTTTGAAGATTGATGCGATCCTGATTGCGAGAGATGCTAACATTGTGGAAAAAGGTAAACGTGGCAAACACGAATTTGGAATTAGGAAATTTTCGTATGTATCATATATTCTCGTCCAGTTCACAGATTGACTTTTTTGGGTGTAGTTCAAAGCAAACCGAAGAAAATGGAGCTAAAGATAACGTAGAGGATGATGGTGACATAGCGCCACCTAACAAACGTTCACGTATGGATGAGAATATCGACATCGCTGATAAGGTGAGTACCAATTTGCAATTCGTTTGTATATGGTAATTCACCGAAACAATTGTAGCCCCCCACCGACTTCTTTGGTCGAGTAATAACAGTGAGATCATTCAATAATCAGGGCAGAGAGGAAAAGAATGCCGAGCTCACAAAGTATCGTGTCACCTATCGTTACACAGAGGGGAGCTCAGCTGCGGTTCGAAAACCTGTCAAGATGGCGGCCTTCCTGTGATGTATTTATTTACATTATCTATTAGCAGTGCTACTATAACCGACTAGACTTATGATCCGTGCGCCATTCTCTCGGGATATATCCTTTATTGCAAGGCATCCCCAGGAAAAAAGTAGCAAGCGGCCTTTTTTGCCATCGATGTGCTAGGATTTTTTATGAACCGGCGACGCGAACAAACACGGGCAAATTAGTACTATATCCACAATCAATAAGAATATCAAAATAAACATATTTTTCGGACTGGTCGAAGCAAGCCTGCAGGTCTTATAGAACATATCTGAAATCCCGGTTCTTAATGTCAGTGAGATCAAGAAAGGCCTGTACCATGTCCCCGTTAACGATGCGATGAAGGCTCGAAAAATCTACGACGGCTCACCCTGTCGACTTTCCTCTCAACGATTGTACCGTCCACCTCAACGTGGCTTAAGTATACATCATCATACTTATCATCATGCTCTTCGTTGTTTCTGCGTTCGTTTTCTAAAGCAAGATGTGTCCGGAGAATAAAGAGGACGAGGGCAGAGAAGCCACAGAAGCCGGTGAGGATAGCCCAAGGAACGCGATTGCTGGACCAGACTAGATGAGTTGGCTGCTAGTAATGACATGGCAATATGGAATTCTTACCGTGGTTGATACATCTTTTTCCACATAAAAGGGCCAGCGGTGTTACCTATTCCGTAGCCAATGAGAACGATGGCATTGACAGTAGTCTCTGGACCAGGTTCAGCGGTAAATCGTAAATAAAAGAAATTTCGATCAACTTTTTGTGTGACCAGCGGTGATGTTGTTCATCCATCCCAGACTGATAGCGAAGGGCGCGATTGCAAAGACTGTTGAAGCACATATGAGCGGTGTTTGACGAAAAATGGCACCACTCACTTGAGATCCAATATGAGAATAAAAGGCCGACTTTGTCCTGAGAAGGTAGGGTGATGAGGAGGATACCACCAAGGACGGCCGGGACAAACGAGAGAATCGCAGCGTAACAGTGTCCAAGATATCGTATCGACCTGACCATTCCAAAGATGATCAATACTTTCATAATCGCCATAGTCAACCTCAAGAATTTTCGAGTGATGGAGTGGAATACATACTTTGGACTGCTCCGTCCACTGTTCCAAGTAGCGTAGTAGGGCCCACAGAAAAACCAAACTGGTTTACAATGATCTGCCTTTGATTCGTGACCTAACGTGGGCGAAATGGTCAAAAAAAACTTTGGCTAGGGAATTGATAACTGCAGGAACGAACAGCATTGAAGAGGTTCCTAAAGGGTACGGTTCATAAAACATTATCACGAAAGAGTATTTCAACATACGCAGAAGCAACGAAGAGAGCCAAAAGCCACGTCTTAGGGTCACGGAGCGCCTCAAGGAACCTATGCGACAATTGATGACGCATTACCAAAATAGGAATCAAGTCATACGCACTGTTCCTGTTTCCAGTGCTTGTTCTCAACACCTGATTGGTTGACCTTGATGCGTTGTACCACCTTTATGCGTTCCTCCGGCGTTAGAAAACGTGCGGAAATCGGTGAATCCGGGAAGAGGAACCTAGCAGATTATAACTCCATCATGACGATAAATACCAGCAGTTGGTTATACAACATACCAGAACAGGACAGAAACCAATAGAGTCACGAGGCCGGTGATGATCATGAGCCTGATCAACACTCTGAATAAATGCGAGGTCACGGAAATGAATTGCCCCATGCATACCATTGCCAAGGATGGAAATTGCCATTCTGGAGAAATATTCAGGAGATCGAAGGGAAATCGAAAACTTGAAGGGGTGAACTATACATGGATATGAATCAAGCCAAAAGCAATAAGTCCCAAGAAGATGGCAGCTGCGCCATTCATCAAGACTAGATATAAATAGTATTCAGTTACTACTTAATGAGCGGTCATGATCAAGTTGACGTACACCAATATCCGACGCGCTTCGATTGTTCTTCGCGAGTATAAAACATTGAAGTCACAATCAAGAAACCAGGCGTAATTGCACCTTGATCGTTGAATAAACGTTAATAAACGCTTGAAAGGATCAAGAAGGGACATGGAACGCAGGTACCTTCACACATGCCAAGGATGAATCGAACAGCGAAGAGTCCACCAAACGACTTGCACGCGGCGTGGGCCATCAATGCGACTGCCCAGACGAATATGTTGATGCTGACCACCTTTGTGAACACACTGTCCAGCATAAGAGTTATATGAAGTCTGGACACACCTCATCCACTTGGCTACGGGAAACTTTTGCAGAGCAAGATTCTGGGGATACTGGGACGTAAGATGTAAGTAATATGTAATATCAGAAAGTGGATGGAATTACCTCAAATGCAAGATAACTCAGGTAGAATACTGTGCTAAGCCAATTGAACTGGTTCTGGGACAGGTTGTTGTCTTCACTATTAACAGAACGACTCAATGACTCGTTGCACTGATTCCTCAAAGAAACAACAAACAGTATACCCATTACTGCGGATTGACCTAGAGATATTTTGTCGGCAAAGGTCATGCTAAGTCCACAGATCAGAATACAGTGATCTTTCGGCGCGCGGGCTGGTTTGCTCACAGATATAGGACTGCCAAAGGCGAATGAGTGTCAACGTTGAAGACGAAGCTGACGACTCACTGCACATGAGGGGCATGATATACAAGTCAAGTTTCCTCCTGCATGTTCAATGCATTAGTGTCGTCCTGCAGTCAGTTCAATGAAAAAGATAACCTCAAGCGTAACGCTTCAGCAGGATCGAGCGGTACATCCGAGCCGGACCCAAGTGTCGCCGCGATATCGACGTCAGATTCATCAATGGACATTCCGCCGAGATTGTTTCTTTGTTTTTCGGCATCACTACTGAACGACATAGTGGAAGGGGCAGGGCACAAAGGATGATGAATATGTATTAACCGCTCTGGCTTTATGTATACCATACATATGCAGTTAACGTTCGCGTCACACGTCATCTGAATGGGGCATTGACATTCCGCCGATGATGTCGCAAAGCTTTCCAGAACTTTGCTGTCAAAGGGTGATGGTCCGAGCTAAAGAGAGATGTGTTCTCATGCTCAGATCTCAAAGGTCACTAAGGAGATACTGGAGAATTCTCGAGCTGTTTTTAACCTTTCGCGGTGATCTTCTCCAAAAAGCCCTGAGTCCACTGACAAAAGGTTTTGAAGATGGCAGGCTATGGGGACAGAAACTGAACATTTGTAGGCGATGGCAGTCGGGCCGTGAACAAAGCAGCATGGTCCAGAAGTAAGAACCTGTGTCATCTGGCATTAAAGATTTGAGAATGTGGGCGCAATCCATACAGCACAGGCAACTGACACAGACTGATATATATTGTGACAAAGTGGTCGACGCCGGTCATCTCCCGTCTGTATCACATCACGTGCGCTTAATCAACCCTCATTTTGTTATACCCTCTGGGCCAACAAGGATTTGTGCAAAGGTGACAATTCATCTGCAGGCTAGCGGTGCACTTCTTTTTCCAATTAAATTTTTAATTGTGTCACACCATACTTGCTTGACCAAGTCGTTTGTGTTGTGTTTGCTGAGTGAACGACCATGACTACTGAGGCAAAGCCAGCTGCTCCTAAAAAAGAATGGGATCTTGAGCCCGAGTCAGAGTACAGATTTGAGTTGGACCCTGGAACCGTTCTAGCGATCAAGGTGTGTCTTAGATTTCATATCGGAATTGGCGTCGCTGAAACCATGGAATGATCTCGGTGCAGCTTGTACGAGGTCATGCAGAAATCTTCGGTTCCGAGCTCGCAGAGGGCAAGCAATACCTTTTCGGATTCGAATGCAAAGCAGCCGTTTTTACCTGGCGAGGTTGCACAATCGAGATGAGTCCCTTCACACTCTTCCGCAAGGACATATCTTGACGCGAAGAAAAACACGTCACAGGCCAACCATCGACTGAATATGTATCCGACGAGACGCCAATGGCCGCGTACGCGAACCTCCATATAGCGTTTGAGCAAATGCGCGTATGTGCACTGAGAGTGGTACATGGTTCCCCACCGCGCGGCGACGATCCCTCTGCGATCACTGATCCGCCACGTGTGCTAGTCCTCGGTCCTGAAAATTCAGGCAAGACAACAGTGTGCAAAATTCTCGTCAATTACGCGGTTAGGGCAGGGCAGGGATGGTCACCTCTCCTTGTAAACCTGGATCCGAGCGAGGTGCGTCTCCCTATCCTTGTTCTTGGATCTGATAGTTCTCACTTGTGTGCAGGGTGGTTGGGCAGCTCCTGGCGCTATATCAGCAGCAACAGTTCACTCTCCAATACCGACCTGTTCACCCGCCAACCCTTTAGGTTCTGCTGCAACGTCTGCGCCTACCGCTCTGCCGGCTAATGCCCTCCTACCTTTGGTGTACTGGTATGGTCATGCTGAGACACGGCGCAACTCTCTATTGATGGACAGACTTATTCGTAATCTGGGGGAAAATATTAAAGAGAAATGCGACTATGATGCAGAAGGTATGAGGAATAGTAATTTGAAATTGATATGAACGATCTATACATTACGTCGAAGCTAGGGTATCAGGTCTTATTGTGGATACTCCCTCGTCATTTGGTGCTGGCACGGGGGCTAGTGACCATCGGCATAAGCTAATTAAGGCTTGTGTAGAAGCCTTGAAAAGTTTGTTAGTCTTCAATTGTTCGTCGTCCATTTCTCACTCAACTTTTCAGTCAACGTCATTCTCGTCGTCGGACATGAAAAACTCAACGTCGAAATGCAACGTGCATATGGATCCCAACTCACAGTGGTCAAGGTCCCAAAATCTGGTGGGGTACGTATTCGAATCAACTCTTGACTCATTTCTCATTTCTCTACAGGTTGTCGAACTAGATCACACCTACCGTGAACGTATTCACAACTATCAACTACACACATACATGTATGGGCAAATCCTCACGCCTCCCTCCGGAGTGGCATCTGCCGTTGCTGGTGGCGAAGCGCTCTCAGAACTTTCATTGGCGCCTTCCTCGACAGTCATCAACTTCGATGATTTGACCATCTTTCGTGTTGGCGCCGGTAAGAACCTATCTTTCCACGATCGTTTATATCGTTCATATGGACCATTCGTAGAGACGATGGCTCCATCTTCTGCGCTTCCAATAGGCGCTACACGTGTCGTGTCCGAGATGCAGCCTGTTCAGGTGAATCCCTCCCAACTAGGTTCAGGACTCCTTAATGCAGTCCTGGGGATCCTTGCACCACCAAACCCCGACGAGAACGAACGGTACGATGAGGAAATCCTCGATCTCACCGTCACAGGCTTCATAATAGTGTGGGTACTATTTGTCATACCCCCAACCCAATTTCGGTCTTCTACAAATCTTCTCTGAGTGTTGTGATTGATAGCTGACCTCCTTGTTTTGATGATACCTTGACTCTTCCGTTTCTTATAGCACGCATCTTGATATTCCGCATAAGAAGATGACTATTCTTGCCCCAAATCAAGGGTCAGTTGTTGGGAAGACTGCCATTGTTGGGAGCTTCGAGTGGCAAGACCAATAATGGATGGGAAGTCTTATAAATCGGGCGTGTATATGTGATGAACATGACAAAACTAGGTTTATCCATGCGATGTTCACGGTTGAGTAGAGTTAATAACATATGTATCACTTGTTCTACATCAAATTATTACCAGACAATCTCAAGGAGAGAGGGTTTTAGAAAAGACTCGTGGCCGCTCAAAGTGTGTCAATGACTAGATAGAGACTCTACAGTCCACGCTGTTGTCGGTAAAAGCCAGGATATTGGTAGAACAGTCGATAACAGATCCAAACCGCATGAAGGATGGATTGCACTACGGTTATAGAAGACCGTTTCCCTACTGCAGGAGAGGAGTTCATGATGCTGCAGGTGACATGATTCCAGCGTGGAGCCGTCAATTTATAACAGAGGAAAGGGCAATATGTCTACTTGTCCTATCATCATCACATTACCCTAGCCAAGTTTTTGAGGATACACACATACTATATCATGGGACGTCGGGTCATCGTCCTATCGATTGCGTACGGCTTGGTCGGAACGATTCCGTCCACATGCATAGACTACTAGTAGGTGCAGAGAGATCCAAAGGCAGTAGCTCACAAGGTCATCGATATGGACGTAAACAAAAGACAACGGTGGCTGTGTTTTTCTCTGCGTTGAGTTGGACTGCGTTTTCTCGGACTGCAAAGGCGCAGACAACGTCTGTTATGTCTGCCTTTGCTCGTTTCATTCGTCCGCTCCCAGCTTCATCCAGAGCGTACTCTTCCTTCTTTTCCTCTAGGTCAGGAAGCGGCGGGCGCTATTTCACCTCGGCCAAGGTTCCCAAAGTCGTCGTTACCTCGAAAGCAACTGCTCCAAAGGCGGAACCCACAGCTGAGCCCACGCCAGACGGCGCACAGGCGGCCGCAGCGAACGGAAATTCAAACGTTGCCGATAAGCCTTCAGTGGTCTCTCCACAGACCTCATCAACATCTGCAGCGGCTGCGACACAAGCTCCAGGGAACAGTGCGGGACCGCATACAAGCAATGCGACGTCGGAAGCATTCAAAGATTTCATTTCCTTAAAACGACAACCTCATCCGGTAGTGAACGCAAGGGACTTTAAACTGCACCAATTCTTCTCTTTGCACCGACCCCTGCTTCTCCTCTCGCGTCCCCAATCCATCCTTGAGTCCGCCAACACCTCTTCGTTCTTCCCGGCCGAAGCCAACGAGTTCGAGACTCCTCAATGGCTTCTCGACGAGTTTCCCGAGGCAACTGTGGACGCGGATGCTGCCGCCGCACGTCAGCTCACCAGGGCAATAACGATGACCCATGCTGGTGCTGCCGTTTCGTGGGAACAGACGCTTCGCCGCCTTGGACTTGACGTGGATAAAGATCGTATTGGGCTACAGGAGAAAATGGACAGGGAATGGCAGGAAGTTTTGATGGATAGTACGAAGAGGAAGAGAAGAAAGAAGATGAAGAAGCACAAGTGAGTTCTTGAAATTTTTATTTGTGAAGGATGACTAAAACAAGTCTTAAGGTTGAAGAAGCGAAGAAAGGTATCCCTTTGCCCTTCGTAATCTTTCGGGGCGACTACTGACAAATTTACCTCCACCAGGCGACTCGTTCCCAGCGTATGAAGATTGGACGGTGATGCAGATATCATTCGCTAGTTCATCCATTGTCATAACCATCAACAGACGGTGTTTGTGATATAATAATTTTTGAGGTTGTAATTGAATCGATATCTTTTCCTCACAGTGTCCATCATTTTTCTCGATGGCTTGAATATTACTTGTCACTGTCAACCCACAGCGCCCAACGTCCAACTTCGTCCGCGTTGTGGCGCCTGTGCTCATCTGCCAACGTCATTTCCTTGGTCAATTTGAGTGACAGTGATCGCGCGATTGGACCCCTGTTAATCGGTTCTTGTATTTTTGAACATGGTTAATTTGCAGAGCGCTCCGATTCTGTACGTATATCATCTGATTGTTCAATTCCCATGCAAGGATGAAATCTTGTATGATAGCTATACAATCGTAAGATGAATATGTCGTAATGTATGTACCGAACAAATGCTCATGTCAACTTGTCGGTTTGGATAATATAAGAAATGGGGATAGCTTAGGAATACAAAGCTCAAGGTAACTCTGATGATGTGTGGAGAAAGTGACTATCAAAGTGAAAAATAAATCTAGGCCGCAGCAGGTTCACCAAAAACCCGAGTAACCTGCATGGGAGGCCGCTCAACAGTTTCAGCAAAGCCCCATCGTTCACTGGGGTGATCAGCTGCACTACCACGATGTGACCCTAGCACGCGACGTATCGCGCCCGTCTGCACTGCCGTCTGGGTTGGAGATATCCCCGTACTTCGCGTTGTCGTCGCCGTAGCAGGAGACCCACCCCTACCGTCGTGTGCCCCAATACGGTTCAACCAAGGAGTTTGTAGCACCGCTGCCATCACGGTGTTTCTCCTTCGGCTTGAGCTCAGAGAGACCTGTGCTGCATCGGCGGTAGCAGCAGCAACCTGGCGAAGGATCGAAGAGGCCCTAGGACTCACGCTCATCTCTGCTAGTGACGAAATACTACCGCTGGCTGCCGCCCACTCTCCTCCAATACCCCACTGTCTCCCATCCCCTGACATGACCCCCATGTCAACCACCCGAGGCATACTAGTCGACATGGCAAGTACAAGATCAGCACCCGTGCGGCCTGTAACGAAATGCGCTTCGTCTGGAGCACTTGTCGAGGCTTCCGGTTGTTCCCAATATGCGCTGCCTGAAACCGTCATAGACTGGGCCAACGAAGTCGTCGCACGTACGCGAGGAACCCTTATCTTATAGTCTGCAGGTGATACGACGAGCGCTTCGATCTCTGAGTCAGGGGTTGGGTCAATGTCCGCCGCTGTGTTTGACACCAGTGCGGTCAATCTCGAATGAGCCTCCCAGTATTGAGCCGATGATAGCCAGTCAGGACGTCTGCAACTTACTTGGAGCGTAGAATCCGGTCGACTCGGGGTCGCAGGTTCAACGATGTGAAGAGAGTTCCGAGGCGAACGACTAGGTGTCGGTGCGGGTGTCGGTGTTGTAGTACCCTGCACATTTAGATCTTGTGCGAAAGGCAGTGAGGTGAAGTACGAAATGGTGACATCAGGTTTAATCGAGCCTAGAGGATCTATACCAACGTCTGAAAATTCATTCGTGGTGTCTTGTTCTGGTTCCTCTGGTGGCAGAGGAATGAAATACGGAAGGTCGTTATCGACTTGTATAACAGATACGCTAGATGGCGGCGGTGAGTCTGTCACAAGAGGGGTGGCAGGTTCGCTTTGGAGGGAACTTTGGAGAGGGTGGGACAGCGGAAGGGAATCCGCCCGGAGAAGAGGTTTTGTTATCGCTATAGGTATTGATGGCGCTACAACGACTGAGCCCGTGTTTGGATAGAATATGGGATCCTCCTGCCGTGTCACGATAGAAACGGACGAAGAGGGAAAGGGTGTCTCTTGTGACACATCTGTCTTTGAAGTCGGAAGTAAGTGATTTGCTTCTTGCGATTGTGGTGCATGTCGTCCGACTTGTATGGCATGGATTACGACGTTTCGCTCATTTTCGCGGAGAGCGTGTCAAAAACTCTTTCTAAGATAGATTGCAACTGAGAAAAGAAAGACACCGGCAGTCGCACAAAGAGCTGGCAACATTCGATATGCGCCAGCTCTCGGTAATTTCTTTGGCAGGAAATATGAATCGACGTGAGGCGATGAGAGTTGCGCGCATGGGCAGATTGATGGTACAGGAGATTGAAAAAGGTCTCTTGATCGCGTATGATTTGATAGAGGAAATTCAGGAAAGAGTTCGTCATAGAATAAGGCATGGTTTCCTGTGTAGAAGTCCAGGGCGTTGATAACCTTGAAGAAAACCGACCCTTCCAAACTTTCGCGAACATGTTTGATGCGCGGGTGGCGCATCTTCGTCAAGATAAAGAGAGTGCCGACAAGGCCAACGATGATAGCGCATGGGTTGACGTACATTCTCTTTCCAGCCTCGGAGAAAACCTGTCGTTTACAGTGTTCTGTTGGGTCCTTGGTGAAGACATGAAAAGGACAACTGAATCGCGTTTGAAACAAGCTGGTACACGTGAAGGAAAGTACGAGTCACATGTCATTATTACTACATTAATCAACGCGTTTGGAAAGACAAGAAAAGATACTGAAGCACTCAAGTTACAGTGACAATCTCCCCTCTCCCGTCCTTTAAAATAACCAACTCACACTCAATCTTCTCTCCTGTATCGAGACAAACCACGTCTGTCGGATCCGTACTGCTGATCCGAATCTGGCGCTTCTCAAAGAACGATCTGCCCAGAACGACGTCGAAGTGGGGTTCTTCTGCAAGAAATACACCAATCAGAGTTGGCTGAGGAGTTGGTGGTACTGCGTGCGACTGAGTTGGCGCGTCGTCGGGATGAGAATTCATGGAGGATGAAGGTTTGAGGGTTATAGGCCACGTTCCAATGTTGACCAGTCCACCGTATCCGTAATGTCCAGGAGCAGCATCTTTCGGAATAAATCCATGTTTGATGGCGAACTTTCTAGATATATAAACGTGCCGGTAGCCAGCTCGTAGAAGCATTCGCACTATACTTCATACTGAGTAAGAAATAATACGTAGGAGAGAACAGTCGTACCATTCTGCACAGGTCCAATACTTCCCATCACAGTGCGAACTCCATTCTCGCTGTGAAACTTCTCAAAATCTTTCCTATGTTTTGGAATTCCATCATCTTCGTCACGTCGACCATTGATACTGCTTGCTCGTCGACTGCCCCTCGTTCGTTGTGACCTCCTTGAATGTGTTGACGGTGCAGGCGAAGAGCGCCGTGCATTTGGTCGGTAAAGATAGTATGAAGGATTATGGTAATCATCAGGCCCCGGGAGTGGTGCAGCAGGGTTGTGTAGATGAAGTGTCGGACTATGGGCAGGCGATGGATGAGACTTGTTACTGTCGGTTGTCGCAGAGGGCGTAGGAGTTGGAGTCGCTGGAGCTGCGAGTTGGTGCTGCCTCCATACGAATATGGTATAATCAGATTCTGAAACAGAGTGAGTAACGTGTAGTACTGAAGGAGTTGACATACCATCGTCGAGGTTCCATATTGAATCGTTGAACTCGTATTTCAGCCATCCAGGACCTACGCGTTCACCTTGATACAATGTGTGTGCTTTTCTGCTGAGAACATCATAAAGAGAATGCAGTGACTCCTGTGTAACTGGGTGAAACGGTACGCGTCAGTCAAAACTCAACTCGTTTGACGATAAAGCTGCTAATATGTTGATAAATTTTTACATGCTCACATGAGTGAACTATAGCGAACGAGGATGATGGAGTATGGATATTGAGAATTGCAGGGGCAGCTGTAGACATTCGACCCCGTCGAGGTGATGTGGAAACGAAACAATCCGTCTGAAATGACATAACATGTTGATCAGAAGCGGCCCGCGGTTTACCGATTTTACTGGTCCTTAAAGATTTTTAATTTTCCCGCAGGTCTCAATGTTTTCGAAATCGGCGATTTTCGATGGGGTAAACACTATGAAGGTCATACATATATGGACATATACAGTAGAAACTTTCCACGTGGTGCTGGTATGGACAGATTTGACAGAGCTACTGAGGTCTGAGGGCTAGTACTTACGGGTACCATTGAGGCAGACTTAATAGGAGAGCTGATGGAATGGTTACAAGGAGTTAAATGATGGTTATAGTTGTTGACGCTAGCAGAACTATGAAACCCCAAAGAAAAACAGGCGGGATGATTATAACATCATCCAGCAGGCAGATTCGTTAGAAATCCATATTAGAGTGTGAGATGGCAATTTGACCCGTTGGCACTGGTAGAATCAAAGAGGTCAAGAGTTAATTCCTAGAGGTCAATTATAGTTCAGCAGGCCAATGATAGTTCCGCACTCAGGGGGCACGCATGGTTGTAGAACTGATGAGGACCTTGGTCCGCGGCCGCTTGTGCCAAGTAGCAGGAACGGAAGCCGACCGAGTTTGAGCAGAATGCTGCAAAGGATAGTTGTCAGATGCAAGTTGATTGATCTTCCATTCATTCTCGCAGAGTGCAAAGAAGAGGAATTTGTACTGCACCTTCTCGCGGTACTAATCTACAAGGGTGATCGCAGCCTCTCCCATGTAACTCGAGCCCGACTTTGATCCACTAGGGCATTCCAAAAGACGCGGGCACGAGCACGAATGTCCACAGCTATTGTCACCGACAGGTTCGCCGTCCTCTTCCTCTTTGTCCAGCATGGCAGCAGCATTGATGCCTTGTTCGGAGCAAACCTGACTTTCAGATTCCTGCCTTTCTATCTCAAGAGCCAGCTATCCATTCTTGTGCCAAAAGCGGGTTTGAGGATAGTCTCTCGTTTTAGCGGAGGAGCCGGACTGTGAAGACGCGATAGAGAACCTGTAGAGATCGATGAAAACTCAAGAGATGTTAGTGCCTTCAGCATGATCCGTCCTTTGTCTGAGTCCTTGCTTTCTTTCTCGAAAGCCAGCCACTCATTTTTGTGCCAGAAGTGAATTTTAGGATATTCGTTTTGTTTCGGCGCAGGAGTTGGATTCTGAGAGCCCGACAGAAAGTATGTAGAGACCGGTGAAGGCAATGATGTCTATGGGCATCAAGTATCCGTCTTTATTGAAGGATGAGTACGGCCATGCCCAACTTTACAGACTCTACTAAGGCATTCAAGCTGCTGCCGGAGCGCATTAGACTGGAATACTGAGGTTTCTTGAGAGGACAAAAGCAGTCCAGAATAGTTCTTGGGATGCCGTTTAGAATCAATTCAGGATCAGGGAGCATCGGTAAGCGTAGACCTCAAGATTCGGTTTGAGAGGAGCAGAAGTTGGAGCGCTCTTTGCGCTATACACGAGAAGGGGTGGGATCACCTCGATTCCACTAGGTGATGACCTTCGAGATGATAAGTATTGACTTTGATCTGGCGTTCGAGCTCAAGGACCATTCAGATTTTACATCCTGCCTGGACGATTTCTCCAGGGATTCATGCATGCACAATTGAATTTGAGTTTGGCAACGTGTATTCTGGAGAATCTTGAGACTGATAGTATCATCTTGAGATAGTACTCAACTTAATCATAGCACTTCATTTCAATCCACGCCATGTGACAATGCAGCACGGTCGCATGCGCGTGAATGATGAGAAGCCAAATATCTCTCCTTTCTACCGTCCAGCAGTCATATCTCTTTCTTCTGAAATCACTTCCAGAAGTTTGACGATGAAGTTTCTGTCCATCTTCCCCATCATATCCACCGACTCGGAGACATCCTTGTACTTGTTCGATGCGACCCTGATTCTTAGGACTTCATGGTGATTCTGAAATGCAACTTTAAATATCCCTATTAACAAAGTTAAAAATTATTAAACAGGATCCGATGCGACAGAAAGCGGCAAGGGATGCCCATCGAGTTTTGACACGGGGATTGAGTGAAAGATGGGATTTTTAGTGATCGCCATACTGTACGTAGTAGTCAAAAAGGTACACATAATACACAAGAGTAGTGGTGGTGATAATAACAACCGACATGGCCTACGCGTGAATGAATATTATTTGGGTATATTTTCACGGGCTTGCTGACGAATTCGTCTCCTAGGAAGCTATGTTTCAGTGAGGCGGCATAACGGTTGAAGAAATCCATTTACTCGTAAGCAGTTTTGTCATTCCTAAGGAATCATTGTTGGCAAGGACCGGACAGGTTATGGATCAGAGGCGTACTTAAACATGGTGTAAGCATCACTTTGAGCTGGATCGTTCACATTTGGGTCATCCAAGAGGTCCTGAATCCCAAGCAAAATCTGACAAGCACGTCAACAGAAGCAGAAAATAGATGAATAATACATATACATGCCTGTTTGATTGTGATGGCGGGCTTCCATGACTTCTCTTCATCCAAGATGGAAAGACAAACTGTGCCAGACGGGTACACGTTGGGGTGGAAAAGTGGCGGAGTAAATTTACCTATTAAAAGAGTGTCAGTGAGTTGTCTAATGATCTAGTGGATCTTGGACATTTGGGTGGCTTTGATGGGTAGTCTAGGAAATTGGAGACAGTTTTTAAAGCCGTAAAGGCAGATAATAGCATTAGCGTACCTTCTGGGAAGTTCATAACGAGCTTGTAGAGACCACCTTCCCATGGTGTCTATGAGATAAGAAAAATCAGCATCCAGTTTTGTACAAAGACCAGGAGACCAGGACAAATCAAGACGCCCTGCAAGACACGCTGAGGATAGTGCCCAATGTCAAAGGCAAAACCACACGGTTACACGAAACAAAAGGGATTTGAACCTACACCAGTTTTTCCTGGGATTCCGACTTCCCATTCCATGAGATTCATTGAGCCGTCAAGGGATTTTGAAGGTTTCGCGTAGAAGCCCTGTCAGACACGCCTGGTCAGTTATGAACCGCGCTGATGATTCGTTTCGTCCACTAGACTCCATATTGTAGTTAAACGCATACGGCGCGTCGCGATGTTCCCAACCACCTTGGAATCCCCTTCCCTCCACGAATGAAACACATGGAGATGAGTGAAAGTAAGATTAAGTACTCACAAATGGATGATCTTTACGCCATTGCTTGCGCTCCTCCGCGAGACGTGGCCTGCAGATACCTGACATTTCCAAGTGATAGCGTAGGGAAAGAGAAGTGAGAGCGTCCTAATGTGGTTTTCCTTTTAATTTGCAGTGCCATTCGACTCGAAGTCCGATTAAATGTGCTTAGTCAGCAGCGGGGTCTGCGCAATATAGGGGGAATGTCTTCTTTCTTTCGACTGTCATCGGCATTCTTGCTGTGTCTTCGTCCAACGGCCCGAATTATATTGACCAAAGCAATAGTATGCATACGCATGGGTCTGCCGACGCTCTTGCTCCAAATTGGTTGACTCACCATGACCACTTGACAATTGGACATTTCGCGTCACTTGCAACCTTAGAACCTAGATTATCTCTGAACGTTGCCGGAACCACGCTAATCATCCTGGAGGAGGGCTTACCTTGAGGGTCCGTCCTTGCTTGAGTAATTCCCGATATTCAAGCATTGCTTTCGGAATGTTTCGACTCAATTACTTAGGTTCAAGAATTAGGATTTTTACCTTACAAGTGCTTGCTTACAGAACTTTCTTCAGGGACGGGTTGATCGGGGTGGCAGATCAAAAGGTCCGTCAATTCCAGGTTTTCGCACAAGCCGACTTCCTAGAGGTGGCGTAGACAACTTACGTATCGCTCGCGGGAGAGTAGAATATGATTGAACTTAATCATCGCTATCAATGACCATGAGGAGGCTTTGACTTTATCCATTTCCTTGGTCTTTCTCCTATGATGATACTTTTACTTGTTGTACCTGACACTCAATTCAGGCATGATGAGAATCTGTGTCAAACACGAGAGTCAGATATTTCGCGTCGACCTGGCATCTTCACTCGATTCGCTTCGTGGGCCATATATACAACTCATTGCGGCGGAAAGCACAGGTCTATAGTAGCTCAGCTGTCTGTAACGTAAATGATTGCGCATCGGAGTGGGAGTGTGGCGAGCTCCTTTTCATGCTGCTTGCTCTTTTAGTCTTGACTTTTGTTGTTCTTTTTAGCCTCTTTGAATTAGGTCTACCAACCATGGCGTATCATTACTAGTGCAAACATAGCTAGCTACTAACGTAGGTGGACAGTAACATGATGACAAAATGATTGTCAACCACCCAACCAAAGTAGGCGCTTCACTCCATACTCCATCTTTGCGTACACACTTGTCATACGCCGTGCTTCTGCCAAGCTACAGGAAAGACAGCATACTATCAGCACTGCAAGAAGAAAACATTATATGGCAAGACGTTTCGTACCTGACGACATCCTCTTCCTTCACCAATTCGCCCTGTGCCACCCCGGCATCTTCACAAGCTCTCCGTATAGTATCAACAATCATCAGTGCTGCCTCTCGACAATTGGATGCCGAGCTAAGTTCGTCAGCAGCGTCGATATAGTCCACACTGCTACCAAAGCCCGAGTCTCTTCTTAAACGGGCGCGATCGATGGGTAACACCTTGAACGATGCAAACGTCGTCTGAGAGCCGGGGGACAATGCTGCATTGGAAAGCATATCGGAGAGTATTGGCACCTTCGTCCCTGAAAGGCCTTGGCTTGGCTTTGACTCCGCATTGGTAGTAGGTCGGCGTGCTGCTGTAAGAGGAGAGCCAGGAACTTCAAGGCTATTATGAACCGAGTAACTTGTCACTCGGGTAACCTGGTTGGTGTTACGCCAGGTTACGACGAACCCTGCATTCTGGACAGGATCTCGACTGGCCTCCTCTAAAGGAGAAAGAATGTATGCACCTGATTACAGCACAATTTGAGCATGCTGATAGGATAGTGACCTCATTACGGACCTTGGCTAATGATCAAGATGTCGCGAAGAGGAACGCGGGTATAAATTTTCACTTTCTCTAGGGTATAATCGAAGCTCTGGTGGACGGTCGACGCGTTTTCTATACAATTAGAAGAAAACAATGCTTACAACGATATATATAGCTTTCGCGGTCTACACAACACAACTAAGGACCTTTGATAACATGATTCAACCGATAAACTCACCAACAACAGCACCTTTTCTTCAAACTTGTCCCCGATCCTCTTGTTCAACTCCTTGGGAGCAAAGAGCGTCCAGCCAGAGAGAAGCCGTTCATCCTTAGGCAGGACACGCGACACCGACGTCGCAATCGCTTCGGCTCGAATTCTGGACAGACGGATCAAGTCGCGGGGATCCGTGGATTGGAGTTTCAGGAGGAACTCGGAGAAGACGGAAAGTGTTCGGTATCCTAGAATAAAATCAATCACGGCCTGAGAGAACCAGTCGCTAAATGTCGCTGTGTACATTCTGTGCAGAGTTGAAGAGAAGGTCAGGGAGTACATTGGAAAACTCGCAGTACCTACCTGGCTAGTGAATTGACACCATCATTTAACATCCCGGTCAAATCGCGTCTCCCAGTCCTGAGGAAAAAGTAAGGAATTAACAATGACCTATAAAATGTGATACAGCTACCTGGTAAAGTCGCCCTGACATTGATGCATTACTAACTCAATACTTCATCTTCGAAAAGACAGTGTTGCACAAACCTTCAAAGCTGAGGTTCCTGCGCTGTAAGAGTTGAGACACGTGCTACACTGTGCAAGAGCGACCTACTATGCTCTACTAATCGAATCTCCGTTGTTTGCCCAGACTGCGACGGCAGCTTCAGCATGAGAGCAGGAATACTCGAACGAGAAAACCGCACCATCATTGAAGATGACGTCAGTGCCAGTGCGTGTCTCATTTTGGGGGTTCAAAAGAGCTACTGCACCCAACTGTTTGTTAAGAACATAACGCGCAAATGCTGACTGAACGAACATCAATGAATACACGCATTGTCGCCTGAGCGGAAATTCATCGTACCTGTACAACATTGGTCCTATCCAAACAATCTATGCAATTCAGACGCCAAACACCCTTTTGCTGGGACATGATGGTGTTGTCCGATATCCAGAGGTAACTGAATGCATAGAGATTTGTCAGAGAAATTGGAAACGAGGTAGACAATACCCTTGAGCATCAAAGATTTTATCCATGGTTTCGACGAGCTTGGAGATGTTCTCATATCTAATCCAGCAATGAGTAAAAGTTGGCCCGAAAAATGATAAAGATAGAACAAACTTCATCCCCTTTGTTTCCTCGTGAAAGTCATACTCATGATATCTAGCGCGGCCATCAACTACAGTACTATCCATTGAACAAGGGCGTACCGTGCATCCGAACAGCCCAACTCGTGCATGTATTGTCTATATGCATCTGTGATTGGTCCTTCCTTTCCGTGTTGTTCAGCCAGGTTGAGCACAGTCTACACAGTCTTATCAACATCACCTCAGACGCAAACAAGAAAAAGAACCAACATGAGGTCCATATAGAGCGACAGTTTTGTCAAAATGCCTCCGGAGTACGTTCAGGTTCTGGGCGTGTGTTCTATCAGGCGCTAGTACTGGCGGAGGCTTTAGTCCGTATCCTGTCTGGGTCCAAAAAAGCGGTACTGTGACAACACAACATCAAACGTCAAAGCATCTGGATCGAAAAAGAAAGAAACGGACTTGATCCCCTAAGCTGGACGTAGGCGAATATATTCTCCACCCCCAGACGCTGCAGACAATAGATATATCACGCCCATTCATGTCCAATATCCGAACACGCACATTAACCCTCATTATCGTCTCTGTCTCAACAAAATTGGCCACATTGGCATCATCGTCAATACCACGTCGCTGGTAGCGCAAACCTGCTCTATACCTCGACCGCCGCGATATGATAATATAGTCGACCAACACATCCTCGTCAGCGGGCATCACAAAACGGGCCACTTGATAGTATCCCTGCATGATCGGCAGCACGTACGAATGAAGCTATTGATATCGATAGATGAGCCAGCCACACATTCCACGCGGCACACCGGTACTCACACCCGCGTCGACGAATGGCTTCGCGAGCCACTCGTTCCACCAGAACCGCCTGTCGACCCGGCGCCAGAGCGGAAGCGTGGGGCTAGGCTCGCTCGTCGGGTCCACCTTCCGACCGCCGACCGCCGACTCTGAGTCGGCAGAAGGAAGCGCATCAAGATCAGCGAGAAGCGCATGCTGTTTCTGCGCTTTCGCAATCTGATCTTGCTTGTGCTGCAACGACCGCGTGATATCTCCACAAAACACAAAAACCGCAGTGTCAATCCCACTCCATCGCGCAGGTACTCACTACGCACCAAAGTTGTACGCAAAGTACATCTCGCCCTTGGCGAGTTCCTTGACGCACTCCCGTACGATCTTGGACTCCAATTCCGAGTGCTTTTCTTCAGGCGAAGCGGGCGGAGGGGCGGTCGCAGCCAATATGCCGTCCAGAACCACGGCAGGTTCCGCCGTCCCGTCCTCCATAATCCTGTCGAGCGATTCCCCCGCTCTGAACGACGTCGACTCGGGCGCGTCAGGCGCGCGCTTGGAAAGACGGCTCCAGAACGAGAGTCGGTCCGCCAGAGTCTTCGCCACCGGGGAGTGTGCGAGAGAGTGCTCTGACGACGACGGGTTCGAGAGATCTGATGAAGAAGATCGTGCGGACGATAGCTGGGGCTCCTGGGCGGAAGAAGAAGAAGAAGAAGAAGCATGATCCGTGGGCGACACGGACTCGACCTTGATGTCCGAAGAGAATCCTACACGGGGCGCAGAGCGTGGCGGTGTTTCCAAGCCATCGGACTCGGGCGACCGAGGGTCTGAACCTTCCGAATCTGAATCCTGCGGGTACGACAACGTATGCAGTGTATCACTCGCCGCAGGAACCGACGGGCGCGCGTTCTTCGACGCCAGCGTACTCAGCGCGATCCTCGCCTTGTCCTCCACGAGCGGAATCGCCGTGACACCCTTGAGACTATAAACAGCACGCGACGCGTCAATCACTAAACAACACAAAAGGTTCATTCAATTGTCCTTCAGAACAACCCAGGACTATACTTGCCGTTCCCGACTTCCGCCTTGGAGCTGATAACAAGCAAATGCGAGCCTTGGCAAGACACCGCGCGTCAGCTCGTCAGTGGCAACAAAACAAGTATCCGCGGCGCACAAGAAAACAGCGCCAGAACACCCACGATCCCATAAACGACCACACTACCGCTCCAATCCCCCCCCTCGCCACGACCCACCCACACCTCCTCGATCCTCGCAGGATTGCCCCACCCGATCCGGACATACGACGCACAGCGCTCCGCCGTACGCTCGCGCCCAGGGATATGCTGCCGGACCAGCAGCCCGCGGTCCGTAGCCAGCAGCGTCAGGTGGTCGTACGGACACGGATGCGGTATCGGGGGCACGATGTCCTTGGGCTGGAGACCGACCGGGTGGTACGGGCGCATCATCTGTCCGGGCGCGTTCGAGGACCTCGGGATGATCAGGTGGGGCGCTGCTACGACGCCTGTCGGTGGTTTCGGGGCTGGTTTGGGAGTTTGGGTCTTTGCAAAGAGACGCTTCATCGCCGAAGAGGTCTCGACGTGACACAGAGCCCAAGGTCGCAACCCTTGTGGCGTCTATCAATTGATGGATACTTTTAATTGATCCACAACTTACACTTGCATACATACATACATATATACATACAACATTCCCACCCAAATCAGTACTTATTCTAATTATACTGATCTACCGTGGATGTTTTAATCCAACACCAACGAGACAACAGATTAATTAACATGGCGAATGACCTCGAACCAAACAAGAAAAAGAAAGAAAGAAAATAAGCTCCAAAACGATCAAGATAAATGGAGAAATACAAGGTCCGCCTTGTAAGGTAGGCTTGGATTAACCTACGAAGAAGGCCTTTGTCCCTGAAAGCAACCCGGGCTATTTTGCCCCATACCATTCGCTGCCGACGCAGCATTTCCACCCGTAAAGCGGGAGAAAAACGTATCCCACTGGCCTGCAACGCTCAGTTCCAACAACAGAAATGAAAAAAAAAAAAAAACAACCATACCCCAATCAAACATACTCCCCGGGATCCCGGCCAGAAACTCATTATCCGCAAGCGCAAACTCCTGGAGCGTATTCTGCCCCTGCGGCCCGTCCAGCACGTTCATGACCTGCACATTGCTCTGAGGCTGCGCCTGGGTATTCATCGCCGGGTTCACGTTCGAATAGCTTCCCGACCTCCTCGAAAGCGGGGTGAAATTGACAATCGGCGACGTCGGAGCCTGCTGATTATTCGCTGTTGAGCGCACCGCCGAGGACATCAAGAGGCCGCGGTGCATGGGCGGGATGTTCGACGACGCAGGCGGGGACGAGTTTTGTTGGGCATCGTTAGGGAGGGGCGGGGCGAACGAGGAGGAGGTAGATAGCAAAGACGCGCGATCACGGTCATTGAGAGTAGACGCAGAGACGGAAGAAGAGGACACGGCTGGCGCCTGTCCGGCCTCACCTAGATTGGATTCCGGATCTGAGCTGATCACGACACCAGCGGGAACTCCTTGAAAATCACCCTCCCGTGCCGCTTGTCCGGTAGCGATGAATACGCCGCCGCCCGGTCGTGTCGGGTCCTTCTTGTAGTCGAGCCCGCTCACGGGGGTTTTTGCCATGACCCCGCTTGTCGGGTTGAGCGGGGGTGCTTCCATGACTGCAGGATGTGGGCCCTGAGTAGCTTCGTACAAGAGTGCGATTATTTCAGCCGTCTGTGATAGGGGGAACGTTACAGGATGGCCTCGGGTGAGAAAGAAGTGATAACTGGCCTTGCGTCTGGACGACATATGATCAGGGGATATCGATGCCTCCCAACGACGTACGGTATCCCTGAGTTTGCGTAATTTGGCAGCTGCCTCGTCGTCTTTTCTGCGTGCCCAGGTGTGATACTACAAGGTACGATAAGGACCGGTTTAGATCGAGTGGATGAGACTTTTTACCTGGACGAGCGCACAAGAAGTCGCGGCGTAGGCGACGAGCAACCAGACGTCGTACAAGTCGTCATTCGCCTCCAACCAGTCTATGGACTCGCCGGTCAAGGCCACGAGCTTGCTCCATTGTTCGACTGTGAGGCCAAATTTGAGATGGGCGGGACAAGAATAACTGATTCTCATGAATACACGCCAGAACATCATGCACACACAAGAATAAAGCAGGTGCAACAGCCCTGGGTGGGAACGATAAGGGATATGAAACTCGACCGATTGGCTGGGTGGAGCTTACCTGGACTTCGGGGGGTCTCAGGTCCCCGAAACTTGAGTTGTTCTGGAAGGGCTGCCTTCCAAGCTTCCATGTCGCCCAAAAGAGTATAGAGCATTTCGTCCGTGGTGGAGGATAAACCAGAGGGGCTAGAGATTGATATCGGTGACAAGATGTTGGGGGGTGAGAGGGAGGAGGCATACCTGTAGATGGTCTTCAAGACTCGGCCGAGGATGACGCTGAGGCGAACAAGTTCGTCAATGTAGAGTTCGTTGGGATCGCCAGATGAAGGCAGGCGCGCGTCGCAGTCTTGGACATCGATCATGGAAGGATGTCCATAAGTCAGACTGGTCCTGTAGTAGATTTTTTGAGAAGAGACAAGATGGGGGGGGGACAAGGGGCCACTTTACCATCGATCGCTGATGAGACAAGCACCCCAGAGTCTTCGCCTCAACTCTATATTTTGTTTTACAGATTCTGCCCGGTGGAGTCCAAGGTCCTGGGCCTAGACGGACTGAGAGGGGGCGGGGGGGAAAAAAATTGGAATGAGTACTGACCATGCGGATGGCTGTGCCCAATCGGATCCAGAGGGCCGAGAGGGCATTGGGGACAAACTGGGAATGACAATCACCGCTCATGCAGAGAATAAGGAGGGCCTGTAGGTTGGGGATGGAGGCTGTGGAGAGGACGTCGTCGTACTTGATGATGTTATTGACGGCAGAGCGGATGGAATCAAAGACGATCTGAGGGACTTGCCTGCGGGCGGCGGCGACGAGACACATGGAGTGGAGCAGAATAGGGGCAGGACTGGGGGTTGCGAGGAACTCTGCCTTTGTGACGACGGGGAGGAGTGGCGCCACATCAGTAAAGTATGCGTTGATGAGCTGCTCGATGGTCTCGCGCTCCATGCGGAGGTCGGGGGGTTTTGAGTGGGCGAGCTGGGCGGACTCGTCGAGGGTGGGCCTGCGGACGGAGATGAGGCCGTCGCCGGACTTGGTGACCTCGAAGGAGTGGTTGTTGCGGGCATCGTATGTTTCGTAGATGCGGGAGGAGATGGAAGCTTGAGAATGCAATAGATGGGCAGCAGAGGTGGGTCCTAAATCGTCATATGAGACTGCTCGCAAGGGGGGGGGGCCGTTGGGGGGGGGGGGGGGGGGGGCGGCCCGGGGGGACGTACCATAAACGCTGGTCTGGGAGGCGGGCTCTGGGCGATCGTTGTCTGGGGCAGCAGCAGCAGCCGCAGCGGCGGCGTGGGCGGACTCTTCCTCGAGCTTCTTCTTGCGGAAGCGGGTCTCGGTGATGGGGAGGAAGAAGGTGCACTCAAAGGCATACTGCTTGCAGTGCTGACAAATGGGGGGATCCTGGGGGCGTGTGGGCAGGGGCGGGCGGGGGACAAGGGACGGCTGCTTACCGCGTCTGGGAGGATGTCGCAGCGGATCTTGCGGCTGCGGCAGGAGTCGCAGGCGCGCTGCTGGAGGGGCGTGAGGAGGGGACAGTGAGGGGGGGCGGGCGTACCGTCTTTGTGCGTTTTTTGACGTCGAGGACGGGGAGGGGTTGCGGGGGCGGGAGGCGGGGGTCGGTGGGGGACGCGGGGTGGTCGTCGTCCGGATCGGGCTTGCGGGGATCGGCGGACCTGCGCTTGCGCTTGAGGGCAGGGGCGGGGTGGGGCGTGTCGGGGTTGCGGGGCGGGGCCGGGTACATCATGACCTGGGGATACTGGTAGGGCGGGTAGTAGTGCATGGGGTACGAGTACTGCGGCGCCTGCGGCGGCGACTGCGGCGGCGGGTAGGGCTGGTACGGGTACGGGTTCATGACGTAGCCCGCGTACGAGCCGACCGGGCCCGGCGCTGCGACGCATCGTGAGCGGGCGCGACTCTCGCTGGACGGTACTCACTCGAAGCAGGACCAGACGCCTTTTGTTTCCGCTGCCGTCCTCTCTTGCGCGGCGGCGTCGTCGGCTTTGGCGGCGGCGGCGGCGGCTCCTGCGGCAGCGGCTCCCTCGACGCTCCTGGCGACCTGCGATCTCCGGGAGGAGTTGTCATTTTTCAATCGGGGTCCCTCCGGTGTTATAACTTTCTTTCCGTTTTCCTGATCTTGTCTCTGCGCCGCCCGGCCGGGCCCTCTCTCTGCTGACCTAAACTCGCCCTTTCCTGTCGCTCGCTCCTCTTCAGTCTCCTCGCTGTCTGTCCCTCAGTTCTGCCCGCCTCGCCTGGCCTCTGGTTGTCGCCGCTGCGATGCCGCCCGTCCACCAGCCCCTACCCCCACCACCGCCCCATTTCAACCCCCGCTTCGCACTCCGCCTTCTCACCCAGCGATTCTCTCCCAACTCAGACAATCCCTCCCGGCACATCTTTCTCCACACGTTCGCCCCGCTTTCCTTCCCCAACCCCCTTCTCTTCTCGGCCCTCGGTTTCCGACCCCACTGTCCCCTCATTCGTCCCTCTCACAACCTCATGACTGTGGAGCCCTGTCTCATCAAATGTCATATCTGAGCTAATACGCCTGATCTCCGAATTCCTCCCGAAGCCTGTGCCCGTATAAGCTCTTCACGCCCGGACTCCTCGGCGTCGTGCCCTTGAACCTTGTCCACCCAAAATATACTATTATACTCTCGGCCCCGCTGATGAGACGTACAGGTTGAATTGAAGATCCACCAAGCTATTCATTTCAATACATTGTCCATTAGAATCATCATTTCCACCCATCCGCTAATACTTACTATAAACGGAAGCAATCCCACCCGTTTACTCACGCGTCCTCGAGCGTGGCCATCATCTCCAAAGACCCACCCCCCTCTCACTTGTCCTGTGCCTGATTCCCCGAGCTACTCTATTTTCAGAAACGCACACCCCGTCCTCGCTCGCATTGGCACGCGTGCCATACCCTAAATGGTACCCTATCTTTCTCATCCGCCAAGATTAAAAACTCGACCCATCCATCAGAAGCCGAAATCCCTCTATAATTAACCTCACCCTTTCACCCTTCAAAAAAAAACTTTGTAAATTCACACTGTCACAATTCTTTGCCACCCAAGACTGAAATTATGCTTTCATCCCATCAACCGTACCGGAATCATCATGTCCGATTTCTTATTTCTCTTATCAAACACCGCCTCACCACGGCCGCTCGTCGTCCAGCATCTTCTACCCGACGATCATTGCACAGCCTCGGAGCGCCACTGCATTCCTATTATAGGCGGCCGCCGAGACGTCAACATGTCGGCCCGTTTACTTCCCTCGAATAATCACATAGTAGGCACTTCATGTAACACGACTGAACCAACACGCGAAACGTGCTCGAGCTCTTTATTCCAATAATCTGCATCACCTCCCATAAATAATTACCGCGCACATGATCACAAGCACAGACGGGAGCAAAAAAAAAAAAAAACCATAACCTAATTCGTAAGAACCCGATTCTTTCACGTACACACGCACACGCACGGTCGACGACTCGAACCCGTGCTAGGGAACCCAATTCCACAACAAACAACAAAAAAAAAAGTCAAAGAAGCCATCTCCGACTCGGGGAGAGGGGAAAAAAGGCACAAGGAGCGTCGCGCCCTGGAATTTACTGCCACACAAACTCACGCATTACCACCCAAGCCACGATATCCCAGCACACATGACACACAGCCCTGGGCGAATCCATCTCAATAAGTACGTCACACGCCTGCTCGCTTGCCATAATCTCCGCCACAAGCCTGAGGAATTTCCGGCCATGTCAAACACATGCCCGGGTCAAAACAACAACAACAACAACAACAATTCCAAATCGAGCGTGGCTTCTGGGAACAGAACAAATCGACCGTAAACGATCCATTCTATTGATTGAATATATGGTATATCAATTTCACCGAATACAGATATTCTAAAATGTTAAAGATCAGGTAGGTAGGGAATGTGTGGCGTGGCGTACGTGCCCAATGCAATAATAATAAAAAACCAAAGGAGGGTGACACAATACCGTTAACCGAACCAAGAACGATAGCGCTTGGGAAAAAAAAAAAAAAACAACCACACGTCGATAAACGACAAAAGCTCCGAAATTCGAAGCGGAGCAATCCCACGACCCGAATGGAATTAATTCCAAGACACCACCTGCTCTCAAGACTCTCACCCACGCTGCTGATCGGACGTCCCATTCGGCGTTCCACCCATCCCTGGATTCACTTTGCGGACGTCCTCTGTCGCAACTTCCCGTGCTTGGAGCCACGAGTATCCCCGTGGGCGACACAGAGTAGCAGCAACGTTCCGGCCCCATGTGCCATGCGTAAATGGATTAGAGGGCGTGGGCATCCCAGGAATGGAAACCGCTTTGTGCGCTTGGTTTCGAATCTGTCGAGGGAAGAAAATAAAGCCATCGAGTTCGGGAAAAAAAAAAAAAAAAAAAAAACAGAACGGAGACATACCATCTCAATGGTAGTGACATTAAGCAAGAGAAGACGAGCGTGATATGTCAGCAGTGCGCCGACGGGCCAAATGACAATTATGCTCAGGCAAAAGGCAACTGCACTGCCAACACCCTTGCGGTCACCAAGTGCGTGTCTGAAATTCTGCTCCGATCGAGTCGTGAGAAGCCACAAGTGTAATGCGGTCGTTATAATTATAAGTATAAGTGTAATTACCTGGAAAGTGCGTCAGCATAAAGGATTTATCAACAGCGATGAGGCTACAAACAGCGGCGCATAGCAGAGCGAAGAATGTCGTGTAGTTTCTTCGCCCTATACAGTTGTTTACCCACTGACAGTGATGGTCGCATCCGTCGACACAGTTGTCACACTACAAAGGAATAAGCTACCTATGATGATATCTATAGAATCACAACACAGACCATCTTACAATGACTTGACCGGGGTGGGCGATACGTCTTGCACGTCGGACAATATTTGACTCGCACGCTTTCATAAAAAGGATATAAACTCTAAATCCCACAAGCTTCAAAAACGCAACTCACACGTCTTCGCGCACTCTGAGATCCCTAGGCATCGGTGCACGCACGCCCCCGTCTGACGGAGTCGTCGTCGGGTATGGCGGGTCAGGATCTAGTCCCCGCGGGAGGATCCCAGGATCAGTCGTGGCCGTAGTCAACATCGTGCTGAACACAAGCGCTGCAAGATATCCACCGATGATAACCATGGCTTTGCTTCCGTTGGAGTGATGCCACCAGAAGACGCATGTAGTGCTGAACCAAAGGCCAGCAAGCCCAATCGCTATGGAAAGGCAGAAAATAAACGCGAGCGGTGTGTCCCCGCCCGTGAGGAGATGACCCGAGAGGAAAAAACGATTGCGAGAGGAATGAAGTACATAATTGCGGATGAGCTTCGAAGAACCGGGTTTGAGGCGGGGTGTATGGGATAGAGGATACATAGAGTCAGGACTTGGCGTTGGCGGAGTGGCGATGAATGAGGGTGTTGGGGTCGAAGAGGGCCTGACAGAGGCCGAAGACAAGCGTGATGGAACAGGAGAATTGGGTCGCAAGGTACGGCCGCTGTAGAAACGTGCGGGGGAGTCATGGTGGTTGTAAGATCTAGTGGGCGTCACAGCAAGCTCCTCGTCATATGGAGGACTATCACGATTTCGGATAGAATCAAGACTAAGGCGGTTGTTGAAGGAGAGGCCGAAGACGCGGTCGAGGCTCGTGCGCACGCGACCAGCAGTCGATCTCCTCGGAGATGCAGGATTACTGGCATGAACAGAGGGTTTCCGTGTTTGGCTTGGCCCGCCAAGAGGCAAAAGTGGTTCATGGCTTTGTTTGCTACGTTTACTTGAAAACTGATTACTTGAAGGATCTTCCTTCGTCATAGGTTTGTGGTCACGGTCATCAAGAAAGGTATATTCAAAAGAACGTCGGTTCTGCTCTGGTGGATGAGTAGAAGGATGGAGAGGAGCGAGGGAATAGTTGTCTCCAGTGTCTGGCTCGTCGTTGTGGAGGGATGGCTGAGGCGAGTATTGTTGCTGATGAATTGGTCGCGCGGGGTGAAAGAATGATGACGAGGGCTGGATACCACCTGCATGTGTTGAACTAGTTGGAGGAGAATGCAGCGGCTGCAGCTGAAAGTGCGGGGCAGGCAGGGACGAGGAGGGATGGAGACGAGTTGGAGAAGGGATGGGGGACTGAACTGGCGTCGTTGGTGTCCCATGCGTCGTGCTCAGCGAAGGCGGTAACGGCAATGAGCTCTGTGAGTTATACTCATCGTCCTTCATTGCTGGAGAGGTTTGATGGGTGATGATCACAAGTAAACAACTGCTCACCACGTGTTCGGAAAAATCATAAGTTTCTGCTTTCATATCCGCGTAGAATCGCTGACTGTACTGTGTTATACAGGCTACCATCGCACATGGCAAGCCATATCCCAACATTCAAACACCTCTTGTGTTTACTGATCATTAGACGGAGGTCCAGATACCCACCAGCAGCCACATAATGATGATAGTATAAATTACCTGCATAAAAGCGTGATGATGATCATTGCTAGATTGTGTACTAGAACAAAATGTCTGTGGTGTAGATCCATAATTCTAGATGTATAGTCCTCCGATACTTGTACCGAGCTCAAAATGTTGCGATCATCGCACTCGCAACAAGGATAATGCAACAAACAAGATGTGTCATGGAAACATCAGCTAACCTCTGGGATGAATTGGCTGATGATGACTTTGAGCGCGTCACCTTCGTAGGGGCGACATAGGGTGAGTTGTCAAGCTGAGATACCCGTTTGAAATCCTCCGTGTAAATCGTCCCGTTCGACAAGAGACTGTGTATATCAAGTGTGAGTTGGAAGCCTGAATCCTGGATGACCCCTGTATAGAAGCTGTATCCCTGCGTTGGGGTGATAGATGTATTGAGTTTGAGGTCGATAGTTGTGTTCAGTAATGTGTTAAATCCACTGATAGCAACGTCTAAAGCGTCCATGTAGACTCTGGAAGGGTTACTACCATCACGAACCTGTCCAAGGATGTCGGATAGAAAGAGGAAGGAATAACAATAGACAACTCACGGCAGCAACGATAGTATACTGGTTCACAAGGCCAGTGATAGGTGAACCGCCTCCGCGCGCCACTAAGCTGGAGTTTTGTACGAGGGTATTATGACTGAGAGTCGGAACAAAGAGCAGCTGATCTTGGATTACAGGATAACCGTCACCACCATTCTTGTAAATCGTTGGGCTGCTACCATCTTTCTCATCCACTGTGAACCAGAACCTCGATATCGAAGCATTGAAATCAATGGGAACGATGAAGTTATAGTTTATAAAGGTGAATCCTTGACCTTGAGAGATGGGCGAAAGATTGGGTTGTTCTTGGGTAGTAGTGGCGGGAAGAGCTGATAATGTGTTGCCATTACAGTCCTGACTTGTTCCATAGCGGTCACACCACGACATTGTGACGACTCGGTTCTTGTTGACGGTGGCAGTGATGTTTTGTTGAAGCTGGTGCGAGAAGTGAGTCATCTGTAGGAACAAAGGAGGTCTATGTTTCTTACACGGAAAGAGGCTTTGAAAATTAAGGTACTCCTTTCAAACGTTAGCTGGACATCGTGAACCTTGGCAGGAATCACTTGGATCTGTTCTGTCAGAGTGACCCCGTGAGGCACTGTATTGACCATTCGCTCCAATATGTTTTGGCAGGAAGATGCGAATGCATCGGGCGACGACAGACTTGCACATAACCATTATGTTTCTTAGTTGGAGGAAACGAAACAAAAGACGTACCTGTGCATGGTAACATTGCCGTCCGCGGAAAAAATTCTCAGATCGGAGGTCATGGTTGCGTTCGAATCTACCACTAAGGGATTCAACGTCGTCCCATCAAGATATTGCGTCACTCTAAAGTACAAACGGGCTCTGTTAGGCCATGACAGAGAAGGAAAGATACAAGTATCACTAACACTTTCTCGTCAAACGACTGCGTAGTCGTGTCAAAGTTGTGAAAAACAGGCTCGGGTGAACTGGAATTCGGAGGAACAAGGTCAGGAAAGTCGGTACTTCGTACACCACCCATGGTGTGTCCACAAGCGGTGAGTTGTATCATCTCGGCGGTCGTAAAGCCCTGGCGAGTAAATATACTAATGTGCGTTTGGAGATCCTCTTGAGGTTGGGGAACACCAAAGGGGCCCGCTTGCCATGCATCGACTCGACCACCGCGATAAGGTATCATAGGTCCTCCGCATGTCGAAACGGCGAATACAGCTGCAACAGCTATGATATCCGCTCCTGATTAACGAGATGTCAGCTGAGACTGTACAGATTGATTATGCGGTAGACCAACTCGAGACGTATTTGTTAGGATAAGCTTCGAAGTCAGACAGAGTGGAGGTAAATCCTGCACCAAAGTTCTTGGGGCAGAATGAGCGAAAAGCTGTGTACTACATGGTTCGTGCTACATACGTCTGGTCGGTCAAGCTCATAAGCGATAGATCCATCGAGACCTCCAGTACCATTTGACGCGTCGTATGTTGCCATGTCATGAAAGGCCTAGAATATGTCACGAAGATTGAAAGCGTAGAAGACAGAGTTCGCGCACAAAACGAAGCCATTCAGCAGCAATGGAGGCGTTGGTATCCATTCTGAATTTACAGGGATGCACAATGGAAGAGAGACTGGAGCCGTCTCCTCTGCGACCTTCGTATAACAGCTGCTCGAGAACGTCATATTGTGGCGAAGGCCAAGTGTAGTCTGCTAGACATGTTGCGACAATGCTGAGTAGGAAAGTGGAGCGAAAAAGAGGGTGAAACATTGCAGATTAATGACCGCGCCTATGGGCGAACGTAGCAGAAACGTCCTAGGCGGATAGAGAATAGTGAGCGGGTATATAAAGAGCGATCCTGAAATTACTTTTAGCCGGTTCTGAACTGCTCCGCACACTGATCTCATTACAATGATACATCACGTGCACATGACTTGAATGCATGATCAGACTTATATGTTCATAGCTCTCGGCCTCACCCTTGTTCACTGCGACGAAAGCCATTGAACTAACCAAAACAAGCGGTCTGGAAAACAGTGTGATTTATATCTATTTCCGTATGAGTACCCATCGAGCGTTAATATTACATGAAATCGTCTAGTTCTCAAATCGTCTTCTTCTCAATGGCGTGTTTGACGGTCGTAATTTGGCTTTGCAATTCCTTCGATTCGCCAGTGGTAACGCTTGCAGCAATCACAGGCCTTGAAACATTGCAAGCGCGTCCAAGAGCAGCCTTAGAGGGAAGGAAGATGTATGGGACATTCTAGATTTGGACACGAGTGTCAGAGAGACGAAAAGGAACAGTGGAGCGGTACATACTTTTTCCTCACAAAGAAGGGGAAGATGGAGCAAAATTTCGATGGGTTCAGTGTCGGCGGTCAAGACGATAAACTCGGCAATTCCACGGTTTAGTGTTTTGGTAGCTGTATTACCAATAAGAGTCCTTGTCGATTGTACAAATTCTACCGGAGACGAACCTTCATTAGCACCCTTCTTTAATTGCTTATACTGACCAGCTTGCTGCACAAGTTCCAGAATCTAAATAACAGGTCGTCTAAGATGGGATCATAACTAAAAACAGACTACATACCTGGTTTGTGAGGTCGGCTTCTGCAAGAGGCCAGGCTTTGGACTTGTTGTCGGCCATAACGGTGTAGTTCTGTATGAGCAGATAAGAAGTAGTGACCTCACGCCGGGCTGATCCTTGGTCGAGTCTGTGAAAAGGAAAGGTAGAGAAAATATTCGATTAGTTGATTGATTAGTCAGTCGTGATTTGTTGCTTCCGACTCCCGAAAACCTCGTTCCGGAACCGATACGAATCGGCTATGGGCAGCTCACATTAGTCTCAATGCTGATTCAAGCAAACAATGCTGTCTCCAGCTTGCCGAGTGTTCATTCCCTTAAGTCCTAACCGAACCTTACCAGAGACTTACGGTCGCAGTCACGACGACGTTTTCTCGAAGAGGTCAACGCTAAGACAAATATCGTGATCCACGCTCTGCATATCGATCTCGAAACGACTGGTAGAAAAAGCGAAAATTTCCGTTCGTAAAGCCTTCTTGTTATTACGTATCACTAGGTGCTACTTCGCGCCAATAGACTCCGTCTTCGATCAATGGCTCGGCCCGCGAAAATCATAAACCTACTTCCCAGTACTGGTACGGCCTGCATACGAAGATGTATCTATATTTCTGGAATTTCTGTGGACCAGAACGCACAAAAGCAAGATTGTGATATGACTTTCAAGCCACAAGAGTCCCATGGGCGTCCGATTATGCTGGAATTCCAAGGTTGTTAGGTCTGACACGCGCCGCTACCCTTCATTCGATCTCCCAGCATTGATGATGGCTTGTTCCAGACCCTTCTGTTCGAACAACTACATAAAGATTACCTAGCTTGATTGTGCGCTTTTGCGAATGAAATTCTGCCCTCCATTAAAGGATTCACTTGACCTCAAACAAGTGACAAATTTAGTAGCCTCATGGCTAGTTTTTTCTTTTGACTGGAAGGTATACGGGGAAGATGACGTACGCGGATGTATATTGCCCAAGATGGTTAGACTGTTCATCATCTATTTGCTCTCACGGTCCGAGTTTCTGTTCTCCATTGACTTATTTAGATTATGTATAGAGCGGCATCGTTTCTGCCGTACACTCTTCTTGCTGTTGACAAGTCACTTTTTTAAGGGTAGTCAAAGCAATTGTCATGTCTGGTAATACAGCGGCAATGCGTACGTTATTAAATTCTCCCGTTCAAAGATCAGAAGACAATGAAATAATAAAAAATGGGGTCCGAACGTTCGACATTCACACTCATCTTCAATTTCGATAGTCAAAGTTGCCCGAACGACTTCCTTGTAGCTCAAAATGAACGTGATGCATGTACTCGAAGGGTTCTTATTGTATCGCCGGCCCGAGGAACCATAGCACTGGGTGGCCAATATTATTGGCTTATCGATGACAGCTAAATACACATATATAGAGGTCAAAAGTGAACCCACGATATAGGTCCGAACAACATACATGGCCAGCGTTCCAACTCAAACGTTGTATTTTGCCTACGGAAGCAACTTATGGCTTGACCAAATGAGACGCAGGTGTCCTGGCAGTACATATGTTGGTACGGCCATCCTTTCGCAGTGGTCAGTCTCTCTATATGTCAGGATCCAAATTGAAACTTCAAATTAACCATACATCTAGGAAGTGGATTATTTGCAGTGCTGGATACGCCAATATCATCCCATCCCGAGATGACATAGTATATGGCATGATCTATACGCTGACCCCCGACGACGAGACCAAGCTAGATGGATACGAGGGCGTGCCATACAACTATCTCAAATACACATTACCCGTGAAGGTATTGAAGGGAGATGGCAAAGGAACCACAATCAATGCACTCGTTTATGTCGATGTTGAACGCTTGGAAGAGGGTCCTCCGAGACACGAGTACATCGCTCGCATAAACAACGCTTTCGAGGATGGAAAGCGTGAGGGAATACCCGAGAAGTACATCAACAAGTACATCCGGAAATTCATTCCCAAGAAGTTATCGAAGATTTGACAGACAATGCATAGCTAATAATATGCTTGTATCCAATTTCAGCGGTTTAGACAACGGCTCTACTTAACTCCTTCAAATGTTTAAGTCTGGGAGATGATTGCTTGCGAGAAGTCTGAAATGCGTTATGAAACAGGTGAAGTCCAGTATAAAGCGGAATGAACGAGCGACGTCAAGATGCACGATATCGACGTATAAATGAGTGCTTAATTAACCTTAGGCGTGGCGACGTCCCATGGGCCACGTATTTCACTAGTTATTTCGATGATCATCAGGAATCGCCAACAAAGTAGAAGGCTGCTCCATACTTTTTATATCGCTGGGCCCAAACGAGGAATGCAGGAGCCAGAAAGGTGACAAAAAAGAGCGCGATTGAAAATATCCACGTGACGGTCCATGATAGTGGCGCAGTAAGCGCCAGTGCCGTAAGGACCAAGCCAGAGGTCACCAGGACCTGCATGAGGGTGGAAGACACCTAAGGCATCATCAACAAGCGAGATTAACAGTTGTGCTATGAAAAGCTACTTGTAAACGATGTCGCAATATTGGGAAAAGTGCAAATGCCTGGACTGAGAACAAAATGAGAGCAAAGACATCGATATCAGTTGTAAGGCGAGACGCTAGGACAACAGAGGCCGAGATAGCAGCGTTCATAGATAAGACAGAGGTTAATCTGTAAGGATATCAACAGAAACAGATGATACCGGCTCAAAACTTCCATACCCTTCTTGGAATTTCCCATAGTAGCATCGAGCCCCGTAGTCTGCGAGGAGAGCATTCAAAATGAAAAGAATAGCCGAGAGTGCCCAAATTGAGTCAGAAGATGTTGCGGCTGTCAGCGTTCTAAGCACAGGAGACAGTGACATGAGCGCAAGAAATATCAAGATAGAAGACTTGATAGTCTTGAGGTCTTTGACCCTGTTTTGTATGAATGTCATGTCAAGAAAAAAAAGGATTACCCACGATTAACGTATCTGTCTTCATTGGTAGCAGTATAATTTCCCCATGACCAGACGGTATAACCGGCAGCAAAGCAACCAACAGAAATCAAAACTAAAGTGCGCGGGTCCACCATATGTTCTTTGAGGCGAACGAATGTCGCCAGAAAGATGAAGATCATTGCAACACGCTGTGTAATAGCGCACGATAATAGGACCAGCGGCCAGTAGGTATATGGGGTGAAGTTGACTGACCCGGCGCGTCATTGGCACGCCCCTCGACAACGATGAAAGGGCTCACCATTCCTCCTGAGCGCCGAGAGGAACTGTCGCGGGATATAATTATCTGCGAACGACTGTTTCTTCCAGAGCACCTTTTCCCAATCGCCATCGGACGACTTGGGCATCCAGACAAGGGCGCAAGCTTAAGGAACAGGATCGATGCAGTGGGAACTTCTCGATTCTTGTTCGCGAATATTTGTCTTAGACTGGCGATACCAGGAGCACCAAACAAGGATCAACTGAACGCGCAACAACGCGGCCGCGTCAGCCTGAGTTCCTGAATTCTTCTATCCCTATGAACTCTTTTGCAGAACGTTTCTCAACGACGACAGCTGTCGCCCAGATGCGCAATGCGCAGGTTGTGGTAGGCGATGATGATGACTTCGATGGCGCGATGTGGGGTTCGAGTGCGGGTTTTGGCAGCATCGCCAAGGGCATTCCCACTTTCACGGTACCCCAGGTCCCAGATGTAAGCCTACGGATCGGATATACAAACCAGTCGTCTCATTTCTCTCCATAGCCAACGGCTTTCCTTCGACTACACACAGACGACCATGCCGATCCCAATTGCAGAATAAAGATTCAGCATGGAACGACTACACTGGCATTCCGATTTCAGGGGGGTGTTATTGTTGCAGTTGATTCGAGAGCAACGGCTGGAAGCTACATTGGTGTGTTAAGATTCGTGTATTCTCTTTCTATAGGTCTAATTGTGTCCGATAGCTTCTGGTACAGTAAAAAAGGTTATTGAAATCAACCCTTACCTGCTTGGAACGATGGCTGGTGGTGCTGGTCCGTCCTTCCCCTGTTTACACTATCCAATGTTCTCAAAGTGCGAGTCCACAGCTGATTGTCAATATTGGGAAACCTACCTTGGAATACATTGCCGACTTCACGAGCTCCGCAACAGAGACCGTATATCCGTTTCTGCAGCAAGTAAGTATCTAAGCAACCTTGTATATTCATACAAGGGTATGGGTTTAAGTATGGTACGTAACATCTTGCTGTTGTATACGCCCGTCTTATGCTGGCCTTGACAGGGAACGATGATTTGTGGTTGGGACAAGACTGTACGTGCTATGTAGACCAAACCTGGACTGAGGCTTATCTATCTTACAGGGGCCCACTATATTTTATGTTGACTCTGATGGTACCCGTCTTAAAGGCGATCTATTCTCAGTCGGTTCCGGAAGTACATTCGCATATGGTGTTTTGGACCAGGGTTACCGATGGGATCTCACTGACGAAGAGGCCCAAGAGCTAGGCAGGCGAAGCATCTACGCTGCTGGTCATCGTGACGCATTTTCTGGCAATACTTGTAACCTCTACCATGTGAAGGAAAATGGATGGCAATTCCTGGGTATGTCCAATGATCTTCTTATTAGAATTCAAATTGAACCTCTTGTTGTTATTCAGGCAACTACGATATTGCCAAGATGCATTACGATGGTCCTGGAAATGTTCCAGGAGCTCCTGGAGGCGGTTACGGATACGATGTTCGGGTTGAGGGACGCAGCTCATCGAATCCCCCAGAGGCCTTAGCTGCCGCCTAATTCATTTTCATATTTACGACCAATTGTAAAATATCAGCAATTCAGAGTGTTTCGGATCCTTGCCTAAGTCGGAAAAACTGTAATGACTAGAATCTTCATACTTAGAGGCGAATGGCGGAAAGATAGGAATTATTTTATTCGTTTCTTTGCGGTTGTTTACACTAACTTGCTGCGATACAGTTTAATACCTCCCCCAAGCTTCTCTACAATGCCGATGTAGGTGATTATTGTATATTGGTATGCTGTGACCTCAGCGAGGTATACTTTTGGTAGACACAAAGACAAAGCGAGAATTCGTTTCATGCACGGCCAGCGTAAGCAGATTCGTACTCGTCGACGTCTTTGCGTTCTTTGTCGAAGAATGTGATGGAGGCAAGAGGTCTCCACTGTCGGATGATCTGTGAGCTCTGGAGTCCCGAATGTGGTAGAGTGACGCACGAACCTGAGTCTTGTGCAGGACCTTCCAGAACACAAATAGGACTGGGCAGATCCCAATCATGGCATATGAAAAGAGGAATGACGGCACGTCCCATTGTCCTGGAAGGAATACTGTGTACCCTCCAACGAAAGCCATTGTCAAAGTGCCAACTAGACCATAGTAACTAACGGACAGTGAATCAATATTCAACGGCAAATTCTATCAGTGTGACTGATCATACCCGCAGAAAGGCTGCCAAGCACTTTTGAAAGGTAGACTGTCCCGTGAGATTCCTTGAACTTTGAGCGCCTGAAGATGCATTTAGAATCGATGATTTCGGAATCGTATGCTTCTCCTGAAAAGAACTGACCTTGTGGAAACGAATGTACGTGAACGAGATGATCGCGTAGTTCAAGAGTTGCGATGCCGTCACAAGGTTGACGAACCTTTACAGGTAATATATCAGATTGGTAGCATCATTCTAGGAAGTCCACCAGCATACCATTGCAGAACCACTGCGGAGTTATTGGAAACCTGAAGGAAAGCTGTTGGCACAACATCAGTAAAGACACTAATAATACCAAGTCAACACGAACATAACAGGGAGATTGCAAGCGTCACTCCGACGCAATATATCGGTACTCCATTCGAATTGCACCTGGTTAAAAACTTAGGTGCCTTTCCTTCGAGCGCCAATCCTAGCAAAGTACGACTAGCACAGTACACATAGCTGTTACCGGCAGAAAACACGGCCGTCAGGACGAGTGCATTCACAATGTGGGGAAGAACACGAATGCGAAGATGCTCCATGGCAATAACATAAGGGGAAGAACCAGCACCGGGACGCGCGTCTGAAAGCGCACTCAAGAGATCTGGATCGTTGTATGGGACTATAATCCCGATACACAGAGAGCCGAGGACAAAGAATGTGGTCAGGCGATAGAAAACACTCTTGAATGCAGAGGGCATATTGCGTCGTGGATATTCGGACTCTCCTGCCGCCATCGCGACATAGTCAGGTCCTGGGATGAGATAAGGGAGACCTGCGAGCAGTACGAGGTGAGATGACATACCTGCAATAGTGAAGGAGGCTTGAATGAGGCAAGCTAGAAATCCGAGGAATCGGCCTAGTGAACCTGTTTTAATATACTCTGCGAAAGGAGCGCCAGGGACCTTGGAAGCTAAGGAGGAATGAAGTGGCGTTCAATAGATATGACAAAGACGAACTTACAATCCCAATATCGGAATCCATACTTATCATGCAAAGGATTGCCGCCAACCATGGTAACAAATGTGAAAGCCATCATGCCCAAGGCCAGCGTGACCTTCCCCAACGCAAGCCAAAACTCTGATTCTGTTACATGTAGGTTAAACACAACTCTTAGGGAGTCGATGTATGCGGGACATACCTCCGTACCACCGTACAGCGAATAAGTTCAGGGCTCTGGTGTGAGATTGAAGTTTACGAGAAACACGTCTCAGTGGATGAAGACGCACGCGTAACATATGAGTACAAAGAAGATCACGGCAACAAGGGGAATTTTATCTGTCCAGAATTGTAGGACGAGATTGAAGGCCGTGACTTCGAACGGTACAAGGGCAGCTTGGAGTACAAAAAAATTGTAACCGGCACAGAAACCTAGTGCGGGGTCGACAAAGCGGTCCGCAAAACGCACCTGGAATCACCGTGATACTCAGAACTTATGCAATTACATAAGGAGTGAAAGAACGTACGAACGGCGAGGATATCGGCATCCACGTAACCATTTCAGCTGGAAAGGAAATTGTTCAGGATAGGCCAGAAAATCCTGAGAGACTAGACTCACAAAGACAGTGGCTGATAGCCAGAATAAAGGTGGACCATATTGTAAATGCCAAAAAGAGACTCGCTGAGCCTTGTCAGAACTATTCCGGATCATTCAATAGTGATTCAAATACTCACCAGGACCACCCTTCGTCAACGTGGATCCTATCTGGACAAACAAAGCCGTTCCAATCGTACCTGAGAGCAGCTCATGAATAGAGAGTCAAAAGATAGATATTATCATCAGACCTCCGATACCAATCAACTGTATATGGCGATTCTACAATAACGAGATATCAGAATCTTGACGAAGTCCACTAACAATCCACTCACTTTCAGCCGTCTATGAGTCTGATCGCTAGAAGGGAGCCCATCCAACTGTACTTGGTACTCGTTCCCACTGCTCCCTCCACTCGACACTTTTTCTATCTTTGCGTCAACAACTGCGACTTTTGAGGCTTTGCGTTCCATCACGGCCCCGCTCAACGGAGAGAGATGCAATTTTTACGGAGGCCGCGGAGGTTAATACTGTGATGTGAGTCTAAGACGATAGCCGTCGTCGATGCCGAGGAAGCGATCCAAGAATTAAACGGCGGAGCTGATAGCAGTAAATAGCTCAAAGAGCGATATTTAGACTGGGCCCGGGAATAATCGTGTACTTATAGGCACTCAAACCCCCTTCAGGGCACTTGTGAGGGACAAGGGGGTACATCCGTGCGTCGGTAGATTTCGGTTGACCCGCCGACCATGGACCAACAATCATGCGATAAATCTTTGTGGCGGATCAGAGAACCCGAGTGCCTGCTCACGATGATCTGCCATAGAATGATAGGAAAAGAACTGAAATCGAGTACTGATAAGATGTGCACTCGGAGCTGCTTTCAAGAAGCTTGATCGCCGTTAAGTCGGCGACCTGTCAGCGCTTTACAATGTTTTCTAATGTTTTCTCTGTATTTTTTTTTTCTGTCGGCTTCGAGACACATAATGACCTCTTGAGCTCTTGGCAGGACCAGAAAAAAAATGTCGGTTCCTTGGCACTCCATCAATTCAGTAGACAAAAACAATGTATATATTGTATGATCCTACGTAGGTCTGAGAAGCTTAAACGTCAATGTCCTCCCACCATGTCCCGGGTTCGGCTCAGACCTCGTAGCTTGCCGACAGCGCGGGAGACAATTCTTGTTAGCTAACGATGTATATACATACATGATGTTACATATGTATGTGAAGCTTAAATGTCAATATTCTCCCATCATGTCTCAGGCTCAGATCTCTTCTGTACAGTAGCTTGTCAGCAGCGCGGAAGCTATCGTTAGGTAACAATGTACAGACGTATATGATCCTACATATGTATGTGAAGCTTAAACGTCTATGTCGCCTCCCATCATGCCCCGGGTTCAGACCCCTTCTGTACAGCAGCTTGTCGGCAGTCTCACAGATGACAGTCCTATCCGCTGGTTTCACTCAAGACATTCCATCGATATGTCTATAGAATAAATGAACAAAACTTGTGAATAAGAATAAATAGGCGAATAGAATAGAATAAACAAGGTATATATCCACTAGGATGCAAGTTGTGTCGCTAAATAAGCAAAAATGGGTATGTATAAGAGGATGGTCAATGTAGGGATGTTCTTCTAGTCTACAAATGGTTGGTCGGTTTGAAATAGGGTATCCAGTCCAAGGGAAAAAAGAAAAGAAAAAGAAGGAACGAATACTTAGACCCGAGAAGAGAGAGAGAAACAACGATCGTATACATCACCCCCACACCCGCTAACGCAACCCACCTGACGGCAAACCGCCTGCCAAATCAATATACCTCGTCACCCTCTTCATTCTCTTCGAATTTTGCATCCACTCCTCCTCTCCCCGCTCATCGTCACTCCCAACCTCACTGGCATGTGCATGGCGCTCGCACAGCATCCTCCCGTCTACCTCCCAGTACTCCGCCAGCTTTGTACTGCACGATGGCTTCCCAGGATACTCGCATAGCATGTGTTCTGGGTGGTACCTGTCGCCTGTATGAGAGACAGCACAGGGCCCCTCGATGGGCTGGCCGCAGAGTGCAGCGGCACAAAGGGATTCATTCGCTTCGTGGTAGTGGTATTTGCAGAGCGGTTTACCGTCGAAGACATAGAATGATTTGTCAGGGAAGGGTTTCTGGGTTTACGGAGATGTTAGAGGGACGGTTGAGAAGAAGAATGAATGTTGAACGTACGTGGCATACATGACAGTTGAAACATTCACGGTGGTATTTGCCTTTAAGTTGCCCGTCCGCTGACGACACAGCTGCGTTCTCAATTGGAACATTGCAGCGACGACACTAGAAAGAGAATTGTTTCAGTGCACAGCTCGATGAAGTAATAACCCATGACGAACCTTGGGAAGATACATGTGCTTCCAACACCTCTCACAAAGTACACCTCCACTCTCCGTTGCAACCCACCTCCCGTCATCGATCTTCTTTTCACACTTCAGGCACACCTTTGGCCTCTTAATCCTCTCCTTCTCCTTTCCCGATTCACTCATACTTTCGATACTCGACTTGGTCCTCATAAGCATCTTCAGTTCTGGCGCCTGCCTCTTCTCCTTCTCCTTCTCGCGCCACTCACCCCTGACCAAACTACTGACACTCGGATTCTTCGCACTGATCGGTGCCCACGCTCTGTTTGTCCCACCTTCCCTAGTCGTCGACGTCCTCTGGCCCCCTGTTGACTTGCTCTTTGACAATCCCGCCCTCCTATCCCTCTCCTCCACTCCTACCACTCCCTCCTCCTTCACCTCCATCAATGTATTCAACTCTTTCTCCATTGTACCCACACTACTTCCACCTGTCCCCAACCCTCCCCTCGAATGCACACTCCGACTCTCGCTCGTACTCTCCGTCCCACTCCGTCCGCGTCCGCCCATCTGCGCTTCTGGGCCTCCAAGACGCGCATACAAATCCGACGTCGCCTGCAAGGGCCCCAGTGCATGCGCGATCGCAACCGAGTTGCTCTTCCGCGTATCGTCCCTGCCAGAACTCGAAAGGCTGGACACGGAGCCTTTGCGCTCCTGTGCGGGTTGTATGGAAGATGGGAAGTGGACGTGCGTCATGCCGGAGTTGGAGCCGGAGCGAATGAGCAGGGGGTTGGGTTTAGCTTTCGTCCTCGTGTCTACGGGAAGTCCTTCGTCTTCGAAGTCCGTACGAGTGGCGTAGGCAAGGCCTTCACCGTAGTCAGAGTCAGAGTCGGTCGAGGAGGGGGGTCGTCTAGCTGCTGGTCGAGAGGCACTCGTACTGTTGCTGCTAAGTGAGCGGCTGGTAACACTTTGACTATAGAGACAAACGGAGGGTTCGAGTTCACGTGGTGCCCGAGCTGTCGATGGGGTTTGCATCTCTCTGTTGTCAGATACCATGGCATTCGTGGTGACGAATCCCAGATGATTCCCGCTTTTATCAAGCGGCATATTTCTTAGCGGAGATGGCGAAGGGATGAGGCCTCTGTCCACTGAGGGTATGACTTGATGGACCTTGGGGTCGTACCGGTCCGGATGTGGAAGGACATAGTGTCCTACTGGGGATTGGGGGTAAGGAGACACGCTTGGTGAATGTGAAGAGTTTCCAGATCCGGCAGAGAGAGGGGGAGTCTCGTCAGCTGAATAGCGAGATATCAGTATATTATCCCAGGACGAAGTTGATGAGATGAATACTTACCACGCCTCGGAAGATCCGTATCAAGATGAGGCGTGGTGGTGCCGTTGCGACGCAACTGAGGCCCAAGTAAATGGTCACCCGGCATAGTAAACATCGCGACACGAGCTGCGGCGGCGAAACCTCGCCTCCCCACTCCTGCCATTCCAGCCTCTCCGCCAGTCTGTGTATTGGGTTCTGGGTATTGTGGGACAGGTGCGAGAACGCTTATTTCGTGAGACGGGGAAGGGTATTGGCAAGGGGGAGGGCCTGAATTGTAGGATGAACCAGCATCTCGTGAGAATAAGAAGGACGGGCGAGCAACGGCGGGAGATGAAGCAGGGGGTGGATTATAAGATGTAGTGCTAGCATTAGATGGTCGTCTACCCGTTGTACCTGCTATTGTGCCTGCGCGAGTGCGAAGCGGCGACGTGCTGAGGCTGCTGGTGCTTGGTGCTGAACTTGGGCTGAGGAGCGACCTCTGATAAGGCGATGGGGCCCTATCTGCATCGTTCCGAGCATGTCCAATGTCGACCCTCAAAAGATGTTGACCTTGGCCACCAAGTTGTCGCTCATCACTGGATGTTCGATATACAAGACGATGCTGAAGATGCTGGGGCAGGAGAGAGACGGCAGCAGCAGGAGACAAGGTAGGCTTTGGGAGAGTAGGAGTTGTAGTACAAACGTGGTCAGAGAGGTCGTCGAGGGGGACAGGCCGATTGCAGCTGGAGCACTTGACTGTGGGCAATAGCTTGGACACGTCGGCAGAAAGGAGAGAAGCCATGTCGAGTAGAAGAGACGACCAGCGCTGTGAGATCTACGAGAACATGGGTGTTGGGACAAAAACAAAGCCTGTCCGTTTTTGATCCCGGCATTAGATCAGATCAAACATATCTGTGGCCAAAGTGACCTACAACACGCTACGGACAGAACACTCTAGCTTGTCCATTACAGCTATTGTTAACATATATGAACACTCTAGCTTGTCCATTACAGCTATTGTTAACATATATGAACACTCTAGCTTGTCCATTACAGCTATTGTTAACATATATGAACACTCTAGCTTGTCCATTACAGCTATTGTTAACATATATGAACACTCTAGCTTGTCCATTACAGCTATTGTTAACATATATGAACACTCTAGCTTGTCCATTACAGCTATTGTTAACATATATGAACACTCTAGCTTGTCCATTACAGCTATTGTTAACATATATGAACACTCTAGCTTGTCCATTACAGCTATTGTTAACATATATAAACACTCTAGCTTGTCCATTACAGCTATTGTTAACATATATGAACACTCTAGCTTGTCCATTACAGCTATTGTTAACATATATGGAACGTGCATCGACCATCGGGTCATCGAAGGTCGCATACTTTGAGTGTCGCCTGGATGCTGAGGCCAGGCTGAAACCAACTTTCGTTGCCTGGTCACTTAGAAGCATTCGTACACACCATGAATGGGCAAACATCAGACGCTTCAGAAGCCGTGAGGCTGTACATTCACCACAGGCCAAAAATACTTGGGTGCGACGCAAGGCAATTATCGATTTCCCTCTGAGTAAGACTGATAACAGTGCTCTGCCTTTTTGTCTTTACCCTGTCCTTGGTTTTTGCCGCAACGAAGCACGCAACCTCGCGCATTGATGGCAACATCCGCATCAACGCCACGCGTCTGTCCTTGTTTATATTCCTTTTCGTGCATTCATCCATCCAAAATGCCAACTTCCGTCCTCTTCCGAGTACCCAACCTATCGACATCAGGACCCCCGACGATGCAAGTAAACGCACAGGCTTTGACGATCATGATTGCAATGTCGTCTTTTCTCACAGATTCGACGGGAATTTACTCAGACGACGACCCTTCCTGGGAAGCCATCGATCTCTGGTACACCGGCAATATTGACTCGTACGGTTCCATGCTATCTTTATCCTTTTTCTTTGCTGGCTCAACCTTCTTTTCAGTGGCCGGCCATGTTGACCGTGGGTCATCTCAATCGGCCCGGCTACCGCAACGACAGATGGATGCATGTGGCCATGTATGTATTTTTTGCTCAAGTCATTCTCTTTCTCACACCACAACAGGTTGCACGCGACCTAGGAACATTTCCAAATCAAACATTCAAGGACAGTTCTGGGCCCGCTGCAGCACTTCATCCGGACGCACAAGCAAGTACAACTATTATTTACTTGAGATGACTAAGCGGTCAGCGTGGGTGCCTCTCACTTTTTCTCTTTCTCACGCGAACCAGCATCCCAACGCCAAAGATACATTTCTGGGCCAAGTCATGTCTACCCAGTTTGCGCCAGCCGACCAATGGACGATTTGTAAGCCCAGCATCCCAAGCCTGAATATGTAAAAGGGAAGCGCGGTTGAGTAGGCTGTAAGTGGCATCATGGGACTGAGTGGGAAAAGGATTATGACTATGGGCACGTGCACTCCTGGTGGCGGCCTCCCGTATAACCTTACTCCTTCGAATACTGCCAAAACTCCAGCAACCTCGACGAACTTCATTACTTGGAAAGTCAATGGTGCCGCCGTCTTGGCACTGCTGCTCTGGCACACGATCGAGGTCCCATAGGCTCTGGTGTCAGTCAACGCGTCATACCCATCGAGTCGATGAGTATCACTCTCAATTTCGGAATCTCGTTCAGTTGGTAAGCCATTACAATTGAGGTATCCATATGATATATCTCCGAACGCTACACAATCTCTACTTGGTTCTACCCAAAACATTCTCCAGGAGATCAACCTTGGGAACTTGTTACTCCATAGGTGCGTCAGATGTCTTCTCATTGCCATTGTCACTGACATGTCACTTCATGTTCAACCCACTGATGAAAGGTCAAGAAATGGAAGGTCCATGGGCCGTGGTACAGCGGTGATGGTGACGTTGTGGAAGTCGCGGTCAAACAAGAGAAGTTTTTCCTCTCAATAAACATAAGTTAGTAATTAACTTGACAAATATAATGTATAATTTGACAACCTCTGCATATGCGTATATGGACAATGTTCTTTTTCGTTTGTATGTGCGAGCTATACTAAAAGATATACTACTCAACCTTTCGATAATTATGCATGACGTGTCTACTTTGTGCGCTTCCTTGTACTCTCTGACGTTTTCGGCCGTTTTCTTGCCCTTGCCAAGTCCTGCTCAGAAGCCGCCACAGTTGCTGTTGTCATCCTACCAATTTCGAGGACGATTGCTTTCAAAAAAGTCTTGATAAACATCTCGTTGCAATTGGTAGGCTCCCAAACAGCCGGTCTGGTCTTGGTGTCGGAATCCTTTTTCAGAACGGGGACAATGATCTGTTTATCAGGATAGAGCCCAGACCAGAGTTTTCGTAGACAAGGCGCAAAGTGTGCGAAGTCCTTTTGAAGATGTGGAATAATCATTGACTCCATGTAGAAGTGAAATTGACTGGTCTTCATTGAACAAAGACTCCTGAATGAAGGCTGAGTGGACCAAGCCATGAAAGCATCACATGAAGATTTCAGTGGTTGCTCTTTCTTTGCCCCCTTGGTTTTCTTCTTGAAACTGACGTCAGTCAGGATGTAGATAAATGAGTAAAACAAGGACTCCAAGTTGTAAGCAACACGATGATGAGAGGGGGCAAATAACAATGGGATGGCCATGAACGGAGTGGTTCCCTGAAATCACGGATTCTTGATTAATGCTTGTGAGCAACATCGGAGTCATTGAACTTACCGTTCGCTTGCTGGGGCCATTGTTGTCCTTGCATTCACCACCACTGCCTGCCAGAGTTTTTCTTAACCCTTGACTTGGACAGTTTATGCTCATGGGAGCCTGCAGATATGGCGTTTTCCAAGTTCGGGCCTTTGAGGGAAGTGACTACATTGGTGGAAGTAGTAGAAGTAGGGGCAGTGTTGATCAGCTCATCTGCAGGCAGCTTGCTGTACCTGAGCTCAATTTTTTTCTCTTCACCAGGTGTTGGGGGGGGGAGGAAACTTGCTCCTAACCTCAACCTCAACATCCTATCAAGTATAAATTAGGACGATATAAGAAACAAAATGATAAGAAATACAGGGAACAATCTTCGCTTCATGGTCAGGTCAAATCCCCACGGTTCGTAAGATATCAGCAACAAAAAATGTACAAAAATTGCAGTGTGTTCTTCATTCTTATAATCCAGATTGAGGTACAAATCTCGTCCAGCTTGATTGAAGATATGAATGGAGACATTGCGTCCATTCATTGTGTAGGTGGGTACACGATATCAGTCTCCTTGTGTATACATCATTAGAAATGCTTTTGAAGCTGAGGGCTCCTCCAATTTACGAGTGAGATGCACAGTAGTTGTGGTTTCCACAACGGCATAGATCAATGGCCACATCACCTGGTTGGCAGAAACTTTGTATCCCCTGCAGACTGGTACAAGCATGACATCTGGCTTCACCCCAAGGCCCTATGCGAAACAACCTATTACACCTATCCGCAGTCCAATACCCACGAGTTTCGACCTTGAGTGTCATAAATGAAAGAATGGAATAGAGTGATGATGTGATTGAAATAATCAGCTAGGTGTGCTTCATTGTAGAACCTCCCCAGATTGGGAAGCATTCCATCCTTGAGAAAGTTTTCCCCTTCGTCTTTGATGAATTTATCAATGGAGATGTTAGACGTAGAGATCGTGAATGTCTAGGTACGTGTCAGGGCTTGGGTAGGCCGAATGATTGCCCAAGTCAGCTCTGTGCTTGAGAGCCAGGGTATGTTGCGTCATATATTCGATATCAGCGGGAGCTCAGAAGGAGTTCATTCGTTGGATAGGAGATGGGGCTCGAATCGGCATCAGGGGCAACACGACTTGAGGTGAAGCTAGAGTCCGCGCATCACTGGTACTAGAAAGTCCAATGTTCGGATTAAGTCAATTGATACTGAGTACTGAGTGAGGGCTAAGCACTGACACGCCAATGGCAGCATTAGAGTCGCTGTCTGAGCCCACGACATCGTCAAGCTCAGTTTGGCTATTGCTTAGGCCCATGTCAATAAGATGATCAATGGATATGAGAAATGTAAGGACTCACCTAGAGACAGATGAGGAACCTGAAGACACATCCCGCGCTTCGCGCGATTCGCCAGACAAGGATTCATAAGAGGTGACGGGGGGTGTGTTGCTCGTGACTGGGACGTACACGATTTGCCGCATGGCTGTTGTTGTTAGATGAGAACGAGTTAGCCGTTGCCGCGTCAACGCGTCATACTAGTACTGTCACACAAAGAATATATGACTCAATATCAATCATGCAACGGTGTCCTCAAAAAGAAAAAGATGTTCCAATTATTTTACACGATCACACTATATCCAACTCGAGGGCTACACGAAGCGATTTTCACTGGGAGGCCTCAAGAACGGTGACTAAGTGACCTGCACCCATACGTATCCAGAGATGACACCGTCACGTGATGATAAAGCAGCAGACTCCCATGTTAAATACTACCTTGACTGAGACTTGCCCTCCTTCTCTCCTCCTTCGCTTCCTTCACCCTTGCATTTTCCGCCTCCTCTTCAGCCTTATCCGCAATCCACTGCCTTATAAATGTACTACTCATCTTCGTGCTCCGCATCAACTCCACATCCTCAGGATCAATACACATTGCATGCGGGCTAATCACGTCGATGACGAACGTCTGCAATGTCGAGAGCCCTTTTGCGCTTCTGTGCACAGCGACTGGTACAGCAGATAGATAGAGATCAGATGAGGGATTGGAGGAAAGGATAGCGGAATGACGCACTGGCTTCCGCCCCGCTGATGGTTTCTTGGCTCACAACCAAGCCGTGGATGTTCGGATCCCATCCCGTAGGCCCGTACACGTCTTGTATTGGGACAATCTCGTATTCAATGCCCGGGCGGAACAGCTCAAGGAACGCGCGTACGCGCTCGATACGTTCCGTGAGAGGTTGTAGCAGATGTAGATTGCTTTTCTTCTTTAGTAGTACGTCATCTATATTTTATTGTTTATTGACAAGGAGAATGGTGCGATAGTAAAGGAAATACACACCGGTGACGCCAACGATAATCTTCTCGCTCGTCATCCACGCTGCCATACTAAGAAGGATTTTGTGTCCTGGATGGAGGTGGTCAAAAGTTCCACCAAGTGCAACGACAGGTAGCCGAGAGGGTTTGTGTAGGCCCGCAGGGATGTTAGGTAGAGAGGACGGGGAGGACGGGGATGTAGATGCAGGTACGGAGTCATGGTCAGCTGCAGTGAGATACGACTGGCGCAAGGACGTCAAGTGTGTGGGGAGCGGAACGGGGATTGAGTCTGTAATTCGAGATTATATCATTGCTAGATAACTGTCAAGATCTAACGCACCACCAGAGACACGGAACACGACATCGACGTCCTTGCCTAGCGTGGAGGGCACATCTCCGTCGAGTCCCAGGAGGAGGACGTCGATTTCCATCAGAATCTTATCCAGAGACTGTGCGACACCCGTCGCATGCACATAGACACATGTAAGGAATCGACAGACATCCTCGAATCGATGAGTACGAGACACGCCGCGGAACGTGACGCTTGATTTTGGTCTGGGATCGTTGAAGTGGCGCGAGAAAAGAACGATGGTTAGGTGCGCGCGGGTGTTTAAGGCGGCGGCGGTGATGGCGGGTGCGAGGAAGTGCGGGGGGTCAAGGGAGGAGACGGTGGCGAGGAGGAGAGCGCGGTCTGCGCGCGTGGATTCGGGGAAGGGCGAGGGGCTGCGGTCGGCGTCGTACATGGTCGCTTGAAGTTGACGACGCCATGATTCGCGCGGTACTAGTGTCCTTGAAACAACACGTGCCCCCGAATTCATAATCACTGCACTCTTGTCTCAATGACGCCACACTTCGTTCCCGAGGCTAAACCTAAGCATCGTACATAGAACTTGCAACAAAAAATGACAAGATGACTGAAAAGTACTGCCCTGTACTACAAGATAGCAACCAATGGCAATCTAAAATCACCCCGAGCACAACAAGGCTGAAACTGCCCACATCATCTCCTATGTCCCGAGATGAAACATAGCTCCAAGCCTCCCAACCGTGCCCAAGGGCCCTGAGCAGCTCCTCTCGCCCTGCGCCACTCAAATCGCGAGGCACATACAAAGCTCGTCGAACATCACCCACAAGACCTGTAGCCTGTATCTTGATCTGTTCCATGCCCTGTTTCCTCCATTGCTTCGGTGAATTCTTGGACAAAATCATCCCAGCGACGATTCTCGCCTCGGACAGGTGTCGTTCACTCGAATTCGACAAAATTCAACTTGTGGACGTATCTTGGAACCGGTGCTGCAAGCTGCGTAACGTCCCCATCGGAAGGTACCAGGTATTGTTCTACAAGAGGACGAATAACGAGAGATGGAAAAGGCGAGTTGGCGGTCCATCTTATCTATCTTCTTAGGCGGCTCCCTCTCTTTTGAAATGGAACGAAACATGCGCCCGAGAGCGCCTGCAGAGGTATGATAGCTCTTCGTATGTCCTGTACCGCCAAGACGTCGCCAATCTGGTTTATGCCTGTGAGTATTGCGAGGGAGGGGCTTCTCGTAATCAACGATGCGAATCAACTTTAATAGGTAGCTTCTCTGGCGTCATTACAATCTGACAGTGATAGGCAGACTAGTGCATCGACAATAGGGGCGTGCATATATATATAAGGGTTAGCTAGTAACCACTTCCACGTCAGCCTGCGCTGCTCTGTATACATGGATTCTGCTGCAATCGATCGTGGGGTCTTGACACTGACTGTAATCTAACAAGGTAAGCTTGATTGGAAAAGCTTTGCGGATGCGAGCTACTACAGCGTTGTGAGCGTCGCTGCAATTGTACCTGTCGCTCATATAAAGCAGGGAAGTCAGGACCGAGGGGTCTGATGCACCTTTTGATGAGGCACTACGGAAAATCAGAAAATCAGTCAGGTTCAATTGTGTGGTTGGAGCTATCTGACGACTGATTCATCGATATTGTCGATAGCATGAGTTAGATTCGCCGCGTCAGACGGGTCTTGATAATCAGGTTGCACGGTGGCAACGCTGGAGAATGGATCAGATCTGCTGACCCATATTTTGACGAAGGCAGAGGAAGGGGAGGCCATCTCATGGACTCGGACTGTGACGTCTTTGATAAGAAGGGTAAGACTTTCATCGGGCGGCAGAAGTTCGGAATGGTTAAATTTGGGGTAATCAGGAACATTGTCATTAGATGAAGATGGTAATCAGCAAAGGCGAGAGCTTATATAGGTAGCAGCGGCAGTATGAAACACACGTACACAAGGTGTCTCATTTGTTCTTGATGAATAGGAATACATGGAAGGAACACAAATACAACAGATCGAATGTCCTTCGCACCATGCCCAGGGAAGATGTTTATTATACAGGGGGTGGATTCTATAACAAGTGTCTAAACACTCAATATGCCGTGATATAATACAGTTTTACCTGTCTGATACACAAGCCCTAGTACGTCAGCGTCTCTATCACCGCGTCAAGTACACGGATTGAGTCAGGTATATGGAACTTCTCATATTGAAGCGCCACAGGTATACTGTGTGCAAAAGCAGTTGTTAGCGACGCTCATCCGACCATAGAACTAATAGACTCACTCCCAGCCAGCTACCCTCCTCACAGGCGCGTTCAGTTTAAGGAAACACCGTTTCTGCACCTCAGCGCTAATCTCCGCACCCACTCCAGCTGTCAGCCCTGCCTCGTGAACAATGACGAGCCGACCCGTTCGCTTAACGCTCTGCGTAACAGTCTCAACATCCCAAGGTAGAACAGAGCGTAGATCGATTAATTCAATCTTGACGGAGCGTAGAGAGGCGGGGATCAGAGACTCTAAAGAGGGCGGAGGTGATGCCAGCATGTGAAGCGCGGCTTCACAGTGGTATACAGGGGTTCCCCATGTCAAGAGGGTTAGATCGGATCCAGTGGTGAGAACTTCAGCCTTTCCGAGGGGTAGTTCAAAGTCATCAACGGGAACTTGCTCAACTAATGGCTCTGGAAGTCAGCAAATGAGAGGATTGGGGAAGGTAGATGACACAACCTGCCGATCGATACAATATCTTCGGTTCCATGAAAATAACAGGGTTGGGATCTCTGATCGAGCTGAGTAGGAGCCCTTTTGCTTGAATTGGCGAGCGGGGTATCACTATCTAGATGGCTTTTCGGGCTCCTGATTACTTTAGAACAGAATGAAATGAACCTTGAGTCCAGATGCACCCATGAAAAAGCCCTCCGGAGATTGAGAATGGTACAATCCTCCATGACCCTAAGAAGACCTAAGTTCAGGAGGAATGACCAAGGGTTTTGATACTTACAACCGACATGGTTGGGGTACGAATGGTCAGCCCGCCTACGTTGTATTGACCACCCGAGCGGTATCTTATTTTCGCGGCCTTCATTGACAAGCTGTCAGATAAAAGTTGAGGATCGATCATTAACAGTGATGCAACGACGTACTTGATCAAATGCTGGGAATATATAGTCAGCGAACTGTATTTCGGCGATAGCGGTATGTCCCATTAATGCCAGTCCAATGCCGAATCCTGCGATACCTTGCTCGGTCAAAGGGGTGTTGAAAACGCGTTCCTTGCCTGAAGATGCAGGTGTGGGGACGCCAATATGAATTGGACCCAGAAATACTTACCGAACTCTTCTGCAAGACCCTATACAACGCACGATTGTTAGAACAATCATCACCGTCACGGTAGTCTGACTTACCATTGTACATCTAAAGACACCTCCAAAAGCAACATCTTCGCCAAAAACGACCGCGGTATCATCCTTTGACATTGCGATGCTACTTAAGTCAGGAAAGTGTCAAGTGATTGAACGAATGATAATCACCTCATCGCGTCTCTAACAGCCTGGTATGTGTTCATCTTCCTGGTTTCACGCCCTCCCACAATACTCGATGTATCTGCATCAGAAAATGCCAAGCCTGGTGTCCGTAGTGCAGAGTCCCGCGTGTTTCTTAGGAGCTGCGAGGTGGCTACAGAGGGAAGATGACCACCCGCTGGTGGAGGCTCCGCGGCTGTAGAGTTAAGACGACGCTAGGAGGGCGTAAAGAAACGGAGCGGTGAGTCATAAGGACATACGCACCGGACACAAGAGATGTCTGAAGGAACGTACGGAGAACTTGGTGGTGGTGAGCATTGAAGCCAATGGTTAAGATCCGGACGACCATTTGAACGCGTCAAGAGAAGCACCGAGTGACGGGCGCCAAATTTGGATCAAGGATCACTCCTTTCCCATGGACAACGAATCTACTTTCATCGCTCCAGAGGGCGTATACACCGTCACTGACGAGCACAAACCACTCTCTATTCTGTCTACACCTGGTGGTAATCTCGTATATCCTACAAAGGTGATCAGTGTTGTCGTCAACTTTCCTGCTGCCAAGCAAGCTGGACTTGTTCACCGGCTTGGAGGAAGTAAGGACACGAAAAAGGACAAGTCCAACGCTACCAAAGAGCGAGAGGACGGCAACAGTTTATCAAGCGGTGATACTCACGATGAGGGGGATGTGCTATCTTCGACACCTGAACACGCATCAACCTCTCAAGAGCCACACACACTGTTCTCTTCTAATCCCACTATGCCAGGGAAAAAGAGACCGTCCGCACGACCAAAGAATAGTATCAAGACGACTTCTTCGACATTCATCGTACGAATGCACCATATGGAAGGCCTATCCAAAACATTACAATCCAAGCAAGGAGACGTAACATTTCTATTCTATAATATTTCGAAGACCTGGGTATGGGTTGAAGCAGGATCTAAAGCAAAGGCACGGCAGTCCCCTTACCACTTGCGAGTCTTTTGATCATCTGTAGTTACCTCTCTACGCGCTCGTAGGATCCACTTGCCAGAATCACCTTCTCTACATATCCTACCTGCCACGATGTAAACACTACCACTGCATCACCTGAACACCTCGATGTGATCATTGGTTTTAGTTCTGGAGACCTGGTATGGCTTGGTGTGTTTGTCTTTGTCCTTGAATACCTGAGCATGAGACTAATCCTTGCGCAGACCCAATAACTTCTCGATACGCTCGTCTCAATAAACAAGTAGGTCTTCGAACCTGTCCGAACCACGGAATCCTAATACAGCACCAAGGGTTGCATCTCAAATTCCCCATGCACAGCCGTGCGTTGGGTACCTTCCTCATCCACTTTATTCCTGGTGTCACATGCAGACGGGTCGATCGTCGTATACGACAAAGAGCGCGATGATGGTGCTTTCATACCACAGGACCCTGCTGGGAAATCTTCAGACTCAAGGGACAGTTCGGCCCAGAAGGAGTGGGATCCAAGGGACAGCATAGTCGTGACTATTCCGCCGTGGCATCCAATAACATCTGGTGGTGGTATCACGAGTAATGGGAGGCAGGATAAGGAGAAGGCGGCAAAGAATCCTGTCAGTCATTGGCGCGTATCGCACCGTAGTATCGTCGGTAAAGTGCTATGCTTGCACGTAAAGGATGGTGGCTAAGTGCTTGGTAAAAGATTTTGTTTTCTCACCAGACGTCAAATACGTTGGCGCTATCTCAGAAGATGGTTGTCTTAGGGTAATAGATGCCTTAGCTGAACAGTGAGCTACCATGTTCCGGCTCGCCCATAGTGCTGAATTCTTTGGTTAGACTTGTTGATTGTTATGCCTCTTATTTCGGCTCACTCACATGCATCGCGTGGTCGCATGATGGGCGATTTATTCTGGTAAGTCACATCAGTAATATGCTTTAGCCTCTCGTGTACAACCCGTTATTCGTTAGACTGGTGGCCAGGACGATCTATTGACGATAATCTCACCATGGGAGCAACGAGTGGTGGCGCGATGTCAGGGCCATTCCTCGTTCGTTTCTTCCCTAGCTTTCGACGACCTGCGTTGTGATGGCCGGACATACCGCTTTGGCAGTGTCGGCGAGGACAACAAATTGATACTGGTTCGTAATCTTATAAACCCTCAATCTCTATCTCTGACAACACTGCTTTTCAGTGGGACTTCTCAAGTGGAGCTCTTCACAGGCCTAAATTCCAAGTATAGGACTTACAAATAATAAGATCACCCAGGGCTAATTAAGTGTTTTCAAAGGCAACGCATCACCAACGAATGTCAATGTCTTCTACCATTTCCCTCGGACTGCGGCGCGATCGACCAAATCAGCACATACCTATGCCGAACTCTCCTTCCCCAGCTGGAAGATCCCCCAGGTTCCACCCTGCACCCTCCCGCAACGAAGTTGCAGTTGTCCAACCCGTCCTGGTAAGCCGGTTGCCCTTGAATGGCCACTCACGCAGCTTTTCATCACTCTGAATACAGATCAAGAATGTGGAAGGGGATCTTTTGACATCCACATCGTTCTTACCCCGCTCTGTCCTGACTGCGACCAAGTCAGGTCACATCAAGTTGTGGATACGTCCTCTGGCATTGAAGTCGAGAGCCAAGAGCCGGGGAGCGATGGTGGACATAGATCCGCTACATTGATACCACTGTCCACGTATCTACTCATTGCTGGTCAAGTAATGTAATATCCTTATGGTTCTACGTGACTTTCTTTTGAATCCATTACGCCACAATTTGAATGAAAATTGATGCATGTGCTGTACCAAAGCACATATTTGATACATATTTGCAACGGGCAAATGCTACAATTCAGGGACAGATCAGTTGTCCCGGACCCATATGAGGTCACATGATCTGTAAGGTCCGCCGTGACGACGCAGTTGAGCTATTGCAATTGACATGTCCGTTGCTACACCAACGCTCCTCCCTAAACAGCATAGATTTCCGCATCTCCTCCCGAGGCCTCCACAGCCCCACCCAATCCCACTATCGAATCGTCGCGTCTATGGCAACCTCAATGCAGTACGCGACCTACAACGCGAGATGGAGGATCTGAGTGATGAGGAGAACGAGCTTGAAGACATTGTGCGCGTAGATTCTTCGTCACATTATACTAACATTGAACCTTCCACAGAATCTTAGTATACACAACCGAGGGTACGCCTTCCTTGTTCCTATCGGTCGAAATCTTACTCAGCAAGAGGAGAAAAATGATGTATGTCATACTTTCCTTCTTTTTTTCTCTCTATAATTTGGCCTGTTCAACCGCACAATTCAGGCAGATGAAGATTCTGAAGAATCTGGATCTGGTCGTTCAGGCGGTGCCCCTTCAATCGCGGAAGATGACGGGGAAAATGAGTCTGCACCGGACTTGGATGCGAGCATGGAGGACCTAGACGACGATGGCGGTGTTGAAACCGATGAGAACGACGAAATGATCGAGGGGGACACTGAAGAACTTGAAGAAGAGCAGCCTTCTGAATCTTGACGCCAGACCGTAGCCTTCCTTTTGGTTGGTAACTATCCTTGGTCACTGCTTCGCAACTCGGATTTTTGTCCTCATGGCAGATCCTTCTGAACACTATTACAAGGTTTTGATCTACTTTATTCAAGGCTCGTCGAACAAGAATGTCCACAATGAGTCGACGTTTTTGTAATCATGATGCACGATGCTGACCAGCCATCGTTCGTTCCGCACACTCTCAAGTAACGTCCTTTCCGGAGACCCAGGACGATAGAAGGAAGCCCAGTCCGCCCAGATGGAGAATGCTTCATCCTGAAATAAGTTTCAATGCTCAGTCTTTCTGAAAAAAGGATATTATGGAACAAACCTTCCACGACAAGAACGACTCCTTCTCGATGATGGTTGTTTGAATTATCTCTTGTCCAGGAAACACTCCCCATGTCACTGCATTCCTTGCATCCTCTGGGACATTGCCTCGACATTCTCCCTACTCCCTTCTCAGTTATAGTTTCTTCGTCTGATTTATCACTAGCGCACCTTGACATCGCCTGCAAGCCAATGTACCCATCCATTGCCTTTTTCATTCACTCTCCGCTCTATAGCTTCAACATCTTCCACTGCGCAGAAGAACTCGACAAATCCTTTTTGAAACACATATCCGGACCTTGGACCCCAACCAAACACCTCATCAGCGGAGCTAGCGCTATCAACTGCTGGCTGTGAACCGACCGTCCACCACCCTCGTTTTGTAAGTTTCTCCAGATGCCCAAGGATCAGAGACGACTCCGGAGACAATGCCGTCTGCGAGAATGGTGTTGTGGCAATCTTCGAGTGCAAGTGGTCTAAAAAGAGTCGCGTAAGGTCGTCCAGAGTCTTGGGGTGGCGCCATTGGTTAACCTTGTCGTTTCGCTGTTTGGCGCAGGATTATTGACTGTCTGAGGGAAAATTGCATTAGAACATACCATAGCGGGGCCTCCCCAGTGGTCTTGATCTCCGAAAGCAGGACTTTTGTAGTCACCGAAACGGCCGTTAGGGAATTCGTCCCACGATGCGGCATTATTCAGTTCGCCACGGCCCGCTTCAGTTTCAGATGCAGGAAGGCTGGCCAACCCAAAAGCCGCTGTGTTTGTCGCAGTGCTTGGCGTCACCATGAACTCAGTCCCATCTATGCAGGCTGGGGGGTGAATGACGTTGCCAGTAGTTTCCTATAAATGATTAGCGCATGCTGCGGAAGTTACGGCTGTAACGTACTGCAATGAGTCTGTTGTGGAGCGTTGAGGTGGTGCTAGTCCATCCGAGAATTTCTAACACACGCTGAACACTCTTTTCAAGATTGAGAGTACAGAAGTGGAAGCCTGGGACCACATTCTGTTGTATTATACGATTGATCATCTCAGCAGCCAAGTAGATTCCATACTCTTTGACGAGTCTATCGTCGTGCTTTGTGATAGGAAATGAGAGAAACTAATGATTGAAGGTAGGAAGAAACGTACACTGATGGGTGCAAGAGCATCCATGACATCCTGTGGAACTCTTATTCCACAAAGTTTCACCAAACGAAGGAAAGATGAATAGCTCTGGATGGGCATAATCCCAGGAATAACTGGGATAGTGATACCTATCGACAATAATCAGGTAGACAACAGTTGCCCTTGTTGACAAAGACATACCCTTCGCTCTGGCCATTTTTAGCCAATCTAAAAATCGGTCAACATCGTAGAAAAGTTGGGTGACAATAAAATCTGCTCCTGCGTCGACTTTTCCCTTAAGATAATTAAGCTCCGTGTCCGGATCGAGGTGACTGTCAGGATGTCCGTCCGGATATGCTTGACATGAGTATTATTAACTAACAACTCTTCTTTCTCAAGAATAGCAAGCTAACCTGCAACGCCAATGCAAAAGTGGTCAGAAAATTCAGGTGTGGATCTGACAAATTTGACGAGGTCTATGGCATGTTGGAAGTTCGCATCGATTGGTATCCATTCTTCCTTGCCCCTTGGGGGATCTGTTGAGAGGGTCATGATAAGATCAACTTCCAACTTCCAAAATTCGTGAAGGAGAAACGTACCACCACGTAGTGCAAGAATGTTCTGTATCTTATTTGCCTTGGCTGCCTAGGTACCGATTTCTACCGATGTGTATGGCATCGAAGAAGCATCCAACTCACCCGAAGCGCGTCACTGACAGATCCCCGCTCCATATTCGTGCATGTCAAATGAAGAACTGTGTCCATCTCGTACTCCAATTGCGTTAGGCCAGCCAACTCAAGACTTCGCTCCCTTGTTGAACCTCCTGCACCCCATGTAATGCTGATGGCAAGCGGGTCAAGTGCGCATAGTCTAGATATGCGTGAAACCAAGTTTTCGAATCCCTAAACGTGGAAAAATCGGTCATGGAGTCAAACTCGGGTTCGAATAGATGTGGTGACGTACTTGATCAGTACGTGGAGGAAAGAATTCAAAGGTGAAGAAGGGATCTGGCGATATTTGAGATGTGATCTTGTCAATGACCTTCATCCCTGGAGTTTCGTAGCCAGAGGCAAAGAATGACCCTGTTCTTCTAGACAACCAACGGTGAGATGAGATTCATTTCCACACGTGATAAGCCGGCGGTATGGTATGATGTGTTGTCCTTTACTGAACTTGTACTTCGAGCCAACACTAACTTTTGACTATGTCCGACACACCAGCCACTCCCGTCTCTGCTGATTTTTCGTCTTCACCTCCAAAGAGGACGAAAATAGTTCTTCTTGGTGATCAGAGTGTTGGAAAGACCAGTCTGATTACTAGGTTAACCTTTGCATGTTTGTTGTCGCCAACACAGCTAATAACCTTCTTGAAAGATTCATGTATGATACATTTGACAATACATATCAAGCCACAATTGGCATAGACTTCCTCAGCAAGACTATGTATCTTGAAGATCGGACAGTGAGATTACAGCTATGGGACACTGCTGGACAGGTATGTGTTGTGTCTCTGAATAACTCCGGCGTTTCCTAACGTAGCGACCCAGGAAAGATTTCGCTCCTTAATCCCATCTTACATTCGTGATTCTTCTGTGGCTATAGTCGTCTTTGACATTACAAGTATGCTGTGTCACTGCTTCATATATCTACCATGACTGAACGCTACCTGTACAGATCGGCAATCATTCCTTTCTACAGCCAAGTGGATCGATGATGTAAGGTCAGAACGAGGGAACGACGTGATAATTGTGTTAGTAGGAAACAAGGCTGACCTGTCAGATAAACGGTTCGTATTTGTCACGAGCTACGCATGCACTTCGACTGAGGTTCATCAGGCAAGTAACGCTGGAGGAGGCGACCGCTAAAGCGACACAGCTAAATATTATGTTCATGGAAACCTCTGCAAAGGCCGGGCATAACGTCAAGAGCTTGTTCAAGAAGATTGCCATGTCACTACCAGGAATGGAGAAGGAGACACAGAGTGAAGCTAACACCAGTGTGTCCTCTTCTGTCTCGACTTCACTTGTGCAAACGTATTTTCAACAGAAATTGATGTCACAACGCCACAGACAAACGAGACCCCTGAAGCATCACAGTGCGCCTGTTGAGCATCCTGGCTTCCGTGTCTCGACTGCTAAACTTGGTGTCATTATATTAATAACATATATACCTCTCTGCTGTTCAGGTTTTCCTTTGCTTTGGAACATATTTTTAGTGTACGAGAATACTAGTGTAGATTGCACCAATCTTGGTGGTGACCGACGCCCACGCGATACAAACCAGTTACCTCAAGAATTACTCACTCGAACCATCCGGATTCTATTCGCCTGTAATACATTATCCTCGATTCATTGTGTTACCAGCGCCTCTGGGATTATCGTCTGTGAATCTAGCCCACTTTTCGTCCTTCAGCCGCTGAATCTCCAATTTCTCTTCGCCATCCAATGTCCCGTCCATTTCTGCGTCAAGTGCGAGCTGCTCAGAGGATGTCGGAGCCATTTCTGACGTAGGCCTATGATAAGGTGAGATATAACTCATAATGAAGCGAAATTCTCGATATTTCAACATACCCGCCACCTGTGATGATGTTGCCTCGCTCCTTTTCAACCTGAAGGTATTCGTCGATAGACATGGTGGGTAGCCGATGACCAGGGCCAAACACCTGTTGTTGGAGACGTGCACGTTCGGCAGAGTTGGAGGGAAGTATGGTGAACGGTCGAAGAACCTAGTTCCTCTGTCTTAGAACTTAGAGTTTCACAAAGAGGAATTGGATCTCACTTTCCCCGACGAATCAAGAAGTGGCCCTTTCCCGTCAACTCCCAAACTTGGCCGCGGTGCATCGAGTTTCCAGATATCACTGTCACTCTCGCGTATTCTGCTTCTACGATCATCAGCTTCACGCGGGGGACGAGGCGGCGAGGATGGCCCTCTTAGAAGAAGTTTAAGCTCTTGCTCCAAGTTCTCAAGTTGAGACTGGCTTTGTGCATATTTCAACCGCAGCAGAAGTAGCGTAGCCTCGCGAAGGATGTGTTCCGATTCAGAGTCATAATTGTCTTCTTCGTTGGTAGTTTTTGCCGACTTTGAAGGGAGAAGGGAGGCTATGAGGTCAAATTCCGTATTTGCGTCATGCAAGAGAGGAGGTTGTCTTTTCCGTTTACAAAGAGCCTGTGGAAGAGTGCTAAGAAATATGAGAACACAAGTATGAAATAATGACCTCAATTTGGACCTGCAAGTCCTTTTCTTTCTGATATTGCTTGATTTTGAGTCCGCGTCGTTTACTGGGATCTATAATGGCAGACGCTCGACTATCATAGAGGGCGCGTTCATTATGAGGCACGATCTCATAATTATCCAGATAAGACAGGAAAGTCTTCAGATCTTTCTGGAACACTGAGTCAACGCAGAAAACTTTGAATGCAGAGGAGCCGCACCTGCGCTTGTTTGAGCACCACAATCCTCTCTTCCCGATCCGTGGTCCTGACGCGTCCTCGAACCTCTGATAGGACATACGGAACAAGAAGGTAGACCAAGTCTGCGGTAGATACGTCCTCGAGCGTTTCATTCGGACTAAACATAGAAAGCCCAGTGATCCGTACACTCAGAGTCGAGATGTCCTTTAGACTGGATTGTATGAGCTCCTATATATGGGCATATCAACAAAGATCCAAGATGACGCCGAGTCCATCAATACCTGAGTTGAATCATCTATTGTGGATAGGTTTGATGCCTTAGAGGCATTAGAAAGGCTCTGTGCAAAAAGTATTGCAAGAGGAACGGACATTAGATTTGTGATCCAATTTACGAGCCGAAGAGATTGCAGATCACGGATGATGTCAGCCTCCCATGGGTCTCGTGAACATCAATGGTACTCAATAGGTAGAAAATCCCAAGTCCATTATACAAAACACGGATTCGCTTTCATATCGTATCGCCGTCGCGTACACATGTGCATCTCACCGTTGAGTGCTTCAAGACTAAAAATATGACTATCCCTGACTTGTTCCAATACTATCAGATCTGTCTTTCCATCATGAACCTCTTGTCCAGGACCTAAACACTACAACACTGTTATAAGCCTCCAGAAGGTCAGATATAACAATAGACATTGATCTTCTTGACCTGTTGAAGTCACAGTTCTGATCTGATATCAAGAAACCCATCTCTCATGGGAAATGAAGGACAGTGTGGTCCTTGCTTCCTCAGCTCGTGCTCGGCAACCTCCAGGAATTTCAGTTGAATGAACTATCTAACAAGAATTTCACCAAATCATTGGGATCTGCTTGATACTCCCCTGTCAGCTACAGTCATCTAGTTATAGTCATCTTCCAAACCTTCGATGATCAAGATCAACAGGAGGTATTCGTTGAGTACGATTTGAAAGGTCACCTCAGTTGGGTAGAGCGTCATCTGAGGCTGCGTCGAGTGAGAGGATTTGTAGATGTTTTGTGCATGACGTTGTCGGGTTATTTTCGAATCATTCTCTTTCTTGATTTATAGACCTGGAAAATAGTTTTCTAGTTCTTTCGAAAGCCAAAATAATTTCTTCAATAAAATGCAAGAAGAATGCGACACCAGCAGGATTTGAACCTGCGCCCTCAAAGAGGAACAGATAATACTAAATTCGAATCTGTCGCCGTAACCACTTGGCTATAGTGCCTTATATGATCGTGGCCCCGGTATGGTGAGATCCATTCTCGACGTTACACACGCTAAGAAAACTCTTGAGACTAAAAGACAGGCCACCACGACAACGAACGACACTACGTAACAGGCGTAGGGTACAAACTCTACTTTCTCCGCCTCTTAGCCCTGTAGTGCGACTTGCCAGCGGAATAAACAGATATCTTCTTCTTCTTCTTCCATTTTGACGTGATATAAAACGTGACATCCCAATTTCATACTTGAGAACAATCGTTTTTTGCTCACTCTCTACGCATTTTCTCATAGCGATGGAAGCAGTCACTTTCTTGAATAGAGAAAACCGGGAAATCTGAGTTGTGTTATGCAGAACGTGTTTCAGAGCTTGAAGAACGATGAAAGAGTTTAGAGCTGTTTGTACGGATGTTAGTATACATGTTCCCTGCCCAAACTATGACGGACCAATGAGCAAGTTCTTCTACCCGCATCAATGAAGGGGAAATTTGGAACTGGATTCTTTCAGCGGTACAAAGACAAAATGAGGTCGAACAGTAAAATTCAATTACCCTTGCGACTTTGGTTTATTTTTTGGTCTCATGGACACAGAATCTAAGTCGAGAGATCAATGGTCCATATATATAGGAGCGGTTAAAGATATTTGGCAAGACGATTTGCGGAGAAATACTATAAGTAGCCATTGACACCTGTTTCGTCATTGATAGTGTATCTGAAATGAATAATGTGCATGGTTTTGCGTCTCTTTCCCACCAGCGTACTTATAAGTCCGAGAGAACGAAAACAAAACTTAATATGGATCATCGGTTCAGTAACATCTATTTGTATGGGATACCTGCCAAGGAGACGAATGGTCACTTCGAAAAGCAATAAATAACATGAAACAAACCGTTTTGCAGCTGAGTGGGATCAAACTCATTAGTCGGGATCATAGGATTAGTATTTAGGCTAACTCACCCTCTGGAACTCATCGTATGCCGTGCTTCGTATGTTTTCGTGGGCATTTCTAATGATACCCATCATGAACTCTGCAGCCTGCCTCTCGTTGACCCCAAGTGCAAATCGATCGCAAAGCCTTTTGATGGTCGGTTCTCCCTTGAAGGACGGTAGTCCAGTATTCAGCATTAGCCGTACTGTACTTATGAGTTGTTCAGCATGAGGCCGTATTGCGAGGAACGCCTTGACAGTGAGGTTCTGAAAGAGTTGATAGCCCCGTGAATATCGCCCCCCCATTAAATTAACCATCTCGTGATTCAGCTTGAATGAGTTTGGTTCAAACTTCACCCCCTACAAACTGAATTAGTGACTGTTAAAGGCGATGAGAATGAGACGCACTCCAGGACGTAAAGAAAGAAGGTCTGATCAGACTAGGGACACCATAAGAGATGCAAAAAAACACTTATCTATGTCGAACAAAAACCCAAAGTCTGTCGAAGTTTGAGTGTGGATATGAATGAGAGAAGATTAGCCAACAAACCAATGTGCACAATGTGGCCTTCACCATCGATCATAATGTTACCGTTGTGCCTGTCCTTGATCTGCAAAATGTAGCAAGCAACAGAATAGGCCGCCATAGACTGAATGAAGTTAAGTCGAGCCTTCTGAAAGGAGATAGTTTCCTCTGCTCCATACTTAGCAACGAAGAAATCGAGCAGGTCGTTCACTTTGTCACGTCCCATCTCATCTCGGGAAGTAGCATTGGGCACAACATCAATGACACCACACTACTAAGGCTTGAGAAACAATGAGAAGAAGAAAATACCAATACAAACCCCTGGACCTGTTGCCGTAACTCTGTAAGGGAAGAGATATAGTGTTAGGCCCACACTCGTAAAGATATTCTTGAACATCGCGATAATCTGGAGAGCTAACACATCCTGTCTGCAGTCGTCGCCCACTTTGAAAATCGCTTGTTGCCAAACGTCATTTTTGACCTTTGTCTCAGTGCCCGTTCCATCGCCATCCAAAATTAGATCCGGATCCGTATTAACAACGACGCGCTCTTTTTGGACTTTGAAAGTCGCCATGAAGGGAGCCTGACGTATAATTAGAAGTCAACTACAGACAAATACAACCAACGTCACCTTAGCATGGCTTTGTAGCGGCCTTCCGGACTTCTTATCGATGTCAACCACTATTCCGTCAGGGTTGCTGGGCAAATACACGCCGACATTAACGTTAATCTTTGCCATCTCTTCGTCAATTTTGGCCTAGCAAAGGATGAGTTATTTTTTGAGCTAAAGTAACTTCGAATACCGACCTTTTTTTCCGGTTTAGTTCTTTTGATGAACGGCTTGAGTTTGTCGGAAATTGAAGTGACCTCGTCAAAGAAGTCAAACTCAAGATTATAGAATTCTCTAGCACCACCCGACAGAGATTCAACAACCCGCTTTGTCATGAGGTCAAGTTTCGGTTTCATCGAATCCTCCTATTACACAAATCAAGGTACGAGGCTATGTGGAGAACGAAATAACATACTATCTCTGCCCCATCGTCTTTGTAACAATTTGCCTTCATGTTCCAAATGATCTGGTGACAGAACAGCTGAGAGATCTTCGCCGTTTCGAAAATGAATTGGGCCACATAGCCTTGACGAACAGTTCGAGCAAAAGAAGAGTAAGGAATAAACGCTCGCACCAAGCTCATCATCATGTCGTAATGCTTGGACAACCTGAGGAACGAAAAAAAACGTCAGATCGACGGGATGCTGTTCGAGCACTCGATGAGCATATTGAAGAATGAAAGGTTCGTTATTATATCGAGGTTCAAAGAAGCCGATTGCGATTACGGGTGGGACAGGACACCATAGAAGAAGAAGCTTCGGCGTGTATCATGAGCTATGAATATAAGGAGAGTAGGGGCTTGATTTACCTTGAAATCCCTTGAAACGTTGCCATCCACCTTTTCACCAATAAAGAGAGGCAAGGCTTCTGGAACGTCAAAAACCTCCAAAGGATTTGCGCGGACCATCTTTATCACTTCGTTTCGGATGATAGTATTCTTGAAACGTTCTACAAGATACACAGCAATTGCAGGCGCGATTTCCCAGACAGTACGAAGGACCGCATGCCAAGTAGTCTGCGGAAGCATGTTTCAGTGATAGTGATGCTCGAGTGAACGGATAAGATTTCTTACTTCTAGCATTGTAGTTCCGATGGTACTAATGTAATCGCTACCTCGTTTAGGATCGTTGGTCGGATTGTTCCAAACAGCCAATCTTGTCATTTCGTTCTCTGTGAGAAGGCGCAAAGGGTGATTGATACTTCGAAGTCGATTCGCATAGTCTAGGATCGATATGAGAATGACCAGAACCAAGAAATGATGAACACTGACATATGCCCCGAGATGGTATTCGAGCTGGAGATAGACTGGATATCTCGGAAGTTCCTCGAATGGAATCTGTCTGTAGACAGGACAAAAATTCTGCTAGGACTTTCACGTCCGCACCAACTTGAGTTCTATTTGCACCGTAGGACCATCTACAAGTGCATCAGAAACTCTTCATCTGTGAAAAGATACGAAGCGTACTGGGGGCGGACTGAAAACCAAGCAAAAGCAACGGTATAAAGACTTTCGCGCAACAAGCTCTCTGAATAAGGATCCAAATGGGAACTCTTTAAAGTTTCAAAACCAAAGAGAAGGAAGGAAAAACGTTCTTCACGAGCCAATGCATGAGTACTCGGGTCCGATAAGTCGGGAGTCGTAATGCAAGAGAAGGAATCATACCTCATTAAACGGTATGCTCGTGCAGAACGTAGGACTAGATGTTGGATCAAAAACATCATCCCGGGCCGACAATATCTAGCCGCTTGCAATCGACTAAACAACATCTGAAGAACAAGAATATGAGGGATGAGCATTCGATGAGCATTTGCGCTCCCTCTATCGATAGCCTCCTTGTCAGTAGGACTATAGCTAATCGGCTCATAAAATGGATCTTGGTAGCTGGAAAGAATGATCAATGGTCATCTTCGAATATGGTGTACAAACCCACTTGAGCGACGAGGAAAACATTCCTTTCTCGTGCTTTATGTTGTCTGACCAAGCAGAAAGAACTTCAGCCATCAAGGCAACTTCGATATCGGGTTTGTTGGAGATGACCCATGTCCAGACTTGGATACCGGCAGAAATAGCAGGTGGCGTCGAAACTTCGAACGGTAAGGCAACAAGATGATGTAGTAGGTCGTGATCACACTGAATATAATGAAGGTGTAAGTAACATCCTTGAAATCAGGAGAAGTCAACGAAGAAAAACCTGTTCCAAAGAGAGCAATGTTGCCGCACATCTAAAGAGGAGCCTCTTCAAATCGTGTACAGTGAGTAAACTACTCTTATTTAGAACATCTTCAGTTGTACGAGACATTTTTCTTTTGAAATCTTGGATCTCGGATCGAGGAACAGAAAGTGGAGGTAGCTTATCCAGCTTGTCAGGTTCTGTGGAGAGTGTTAGTCGAACTATCATGTTCCCAGAAGAAACCAACCTTTATGCCGTGCCAAACAAACTCCAGCAACCTCTCCAGAAAAATAGCTTTTGCTAGCAATCTCGTTTGCCAGGATTTTTGCTCCATCCGTTTTCCATTGAGAGAGGCCAGCGAGGCAAGCTGTCTTTGGGATCAGCAAGGACCACATTGAAAGCAACATGCTGCTCACTAAGTTGGCGTTCGACAGGGCCGATCGCCTTACCAAAATGTTCAGCAACGGATGCGCCGAGCTCAGAGGAATGGCCTCCTGAACTTGATTGAGTGATAGCGAGGTATTTCTAAAAGTTTAGTCAGTACAACGGTAAAGCAGCTCAGAAAGATAGAACCTGTAGCGTAGACTGGAGTTCTATAGGAGCGCGCGCCATTGCCATTTCGAACCAGGCGTTTGCATTGCGGTACAACAAACCGAGAATATCATTCCGTCGTTGATAATCATCAGTCATCTGTAAAGTGATCCCAGCTCTTTCCGAATGGAACTCGTAGACAGGGTTATACTGTAGGGATCAGTCAGATTGTTACAATTTCATTGAGATAAAGGAAGCACACCTCGTCCAAGAATTCGTTTTCACACGATTGGCGAAGGAGCGTAAGGACCTCCAGAATCGCAAAGACGAAGGGTGGATCACACATCAGTGAAGGGAAAGACGTGATCAAGCGATTTAGATATTTGGATGCTATTTCTCTCGCGTTCTTGATGTGATGAGTGGAATAAACCAAAAGAGCTTGTAGTTCGGATGAAAGACGAATGGGCAGCATTTGTTGGGCAGCTTGCGCGTTCAATTCGTTAATGCAGTCGCGAATGACCTAGCAGAGAGATTAACCCATTTGATCCATGAAGGTTGGATCCCGCACACCTTTTCTGCCACTGATTCCATACAGGCAGACAGTCTGGGGTGTTTATTAATACTATCGTTTGTGAAGTATGTGACGAGAGACGAAGGCAGCCCCGCCGCTGATCGCATACTCTCAATGTCATGCATAGCCAGTATGAAAATGATCTGGCCAGATGAAAGACTTCGGACGTCACTAGAACGTAAGGATATGTGCTTCGTCAGCGAGCTTTGGTGTTTCGCGATAACCTACAACACAATCTCATGAGGATAAGACCAGAGCATGAAGTTATCATCAGACCGTGTGGGCATATTCCTGACGAATGACGGAATTATACTCGACATCACTAGCAACAGAATCATGGGGCTCTTCAAGAACCATCGATGGCGTCTTGATAGCAATGTGAGATAAGGCAGGTTTCAACCAATTCATTGCATTGTCTGCCTTATCCTTGTCGTTAGTGAAGTGGAAGAGAACACACAAGAACCACATGTTTCTGAAAAAAGAGACAACACCAGTGGAGGCACCTATTTGAGGATTAAAATCTTCGTGAGCTAACAGAGCGTCGATCGGAAGGAGTAAGGAGGCCAGCTGTTCAACCATATCGTCTGTCTACAGGCATTAATGAGATTTGAGATTTCCCAGAACGAAAAATAATAGATATGACCTTGACTTCGTGATTTGCATTTTGTATCGCGACACCTTTGTCAGCAAAGAGGTTCAGTAGCTCGACGAGGTATATGTCGTAAAGTTCAGGTCTCTTGTACAGTTCCTGAGCCAGCCTCGTCTGTGCGGCAAGAACCTTAGATCTATGTCAGGAAGGGCATACGGGCAAAGTAACGTGAACAGACCATATTATTGGAGAACCGTGGATCATCTGGATTGGCGGAGCGGTTGATCAGAGAAAATACGCGTATTATATCAGCAAATGCGCTTTCTGGAGCTGAGAGGGCAAGATCAACAAGATTGTAGGCAATGGCAGCTTCAACCGTGGGCTCTGCATGTCGCAACCTTTGCAGCAGCATTGAGATAGTAAGGCGCGTGACCTATCAATAGCGCTTAGTGGCACTTAGACAGACAGACAATACTGATATGTATACCTCCTCAGTGTTGAATTCAAGTGCTAGACGGGTCACGACGGATATGGTGCTGATACTGACAAGCCTTTTCTCATCTTCTGATAAACCACGCAAGCCGGTCTCCACCAGCTGGCTCGCAACATAGTCCTGAGAGTCATAAATCGAAACATTACTGGACTGAGAATCATCGACATTTTTGTATGTGTCCTTGCTGGCTGCAGCAATGTAATTGAGGAGAGAATACATGTTCGACATAATAAGATCCTCTCCCGGAGCGAGCTGTCCGAGGCAATGAGATAAGTTGGAAGGGTTAATGGTGAGACATACACGAATACAATGGGCGAGACATTTTGCGGCAGCAACTAAAGGTGGCGGGGCGCGACTCTCCGAAGCAAATGCAAATTCGAAAATAGGAAGAGGAGACGTAACGAAGCGGCGGAGGTGAGTGGCCATCGTAGAAGCGATCTCAGGGAAACTTTAGCTGAATTAGGAGCTTCGCGGAGTCAAGCATTATACAATCACTTGCCTCTGAACTAACACAGTCGTGGCCTTTAAAGCTGCTTCTTGTACAAGATTGTCGGATATAGGAGACTCTTCGCTCAATAATAGCTGCAACCTGGAGAACAACTTTTCATCCAATTCTTGCAATGCAACAGAACACACAGAGGCCAGTTTCTGCAATAACTTAATACCTCGGATATTTCATGGGGCTAAAAACGTACCAGACTCTCTGACATAGTTTCCCACGCGTATGTATCGATTGAAGGTTCCGTTTCCATCTCGTCTATTTGGACCAACAGATCGGTGAAACATTGCATCGCATAAAGGACCGTAGACTTCAAAATGTTCATAACGCCATCGTCACTAATTTCATGTGAGATTGGGGCGGTTCGCATGAGAGAGAGCCAAGCCCTGTTGGCTGCTGCCGCTTCGATGGTAGCTGCGAATGTCGTAGCTTGTGGAGGGACAAGGACCTGGGCAAGTACTGTCCATTGTGTCTCTATAACGCAGCAGACAATAAAATATCCGCTGAGGGGTCGACCTTGGGATACATAGCGGGACACGAAGGTCTGAACGAAACGTAGAGAATCCCCACCGACACCTTCTTTTTGGATGATGTCACCCAGAAGGTGATTCAAGCGATCAACAATGGTTGAAGAGCAAAGTTCGTTCGTGCGCGCCACTATTTGTCCCCACTGGTCAACAGTCCAGGCAAAGAATGTCGAACTAATGGCTCGATACAGGCCATGGATGGCAGGTATCGACTGGGTTAGGATAGAAATCGCTAGTGATGGTTTAGAGCAGAATAAAGGGATTCAATGTCCCTCTTACAATCACTGGTCCTGATTTGTTCGACTGTCTGTGATAGAAAGAAGCAGATTGCCGAAACTGCCTTCTCGGTATACTGGGGATGAGAGTTCGACAATCGGAGAAGTGCGGAAACAGTGGAGTATACGAGTTGATCAGGAAGAGACCAATCTGTCGTGAGTTGAAAATTATGGTCATAGTCGACTCCAGGTTTCACCGACATACCTAACCAGGAGAGGCACTTGTCAAAGTCAATGAAAGGAACGTCTTTGAGTATATCAACGAGAACCGGCATTAAGACATTGATGCTGTCGCTAATGTGGCTTTCCGGAAAGTTGACTACGAGTTGTCCGAAAGCGATATTGCAGTGGACACGAGATGTGGACTTAACACACAGGAAGTTTAACTCGCCGACCATGATTTTAATGTACTACATGATGCTTGCTCACCATAAAAACCCGTAACTCGGCCGCCTTTCTTTCTCCTTCATCCTCTTGCGCGTCTCCTGCTCTTGTGTGCACCTTGGCTGCAATGAGAGTCTGTGAATGAAGAATATCATCCTCTGTTCCTCCAGGACTCGATGCAAGGTCAGATAGAATCTGCTGATGTATATTAAGTTCAAGACTAGGGAAAGATTAGGTCACAAAACACGGTCCTCTATGACGTGTATAGCTCACCAATCCATATTGTGAGAAGCGGATTGCGATGCTTTCAGTTGAACTCTTATGTTGCTTTCCATCAACGGGATTGATAAATAATGCGTCCTCGTGAAAAGCACATGACCTAGATCGACGCGCTTGACTTTCTTTACATTATTCACCCACGAGCGTGTGAACTCATGGTAAAAACACCGAGTAAATGGCTACAATGGACGATATTTCATGTATACTGATCAAGGTAACAAATATCTGGTAGGAACCGCAGCGGCGGGGCCCCCTCTCAGAGGATCGAGACATCCTCGTTCAGCAGCTCCAGTATATTTCGAAGACAGCGACAACGAGATATCTGGGGGTGCCGAGAGTAACGATGATGCCGTCGGTGATGTATCGATCATCCTGAAGGAACACCACGGTCGGTCCATAATCAAGCCGAAGATTCATGTTTCCATATCCCTTCACGATATTTCTAGAACGTCAGGCCAAGAAAGCCTCCGCCAGGACGTCAGCATTTCAGATGCAAAAGAAAGCCGTTTACGCAGCCGCACGTAAAGCTGCGCAAGATGTGTCCAAAGCAGGCATCGCACATATGTGAATTTAACCATCAAAGTGCTACTTTCACATTGATCGAGAATATAGAGAACATGCTGTAGCAAGAATACAAGAACTGCGAAATCAGGAAGTATCGCCTGAAAGGGCATTTGCCGATTATGAACAGTTGCTCCAAGCGCAAGAGGTTCGGCCATTTACTTTTCTGATTCCCTCGACGTGACATCGAACAGGAAGGATTGACCTCACTTTTGTCTGTGTATCCTCCAATAGTGAACGACTTGGCGACTCGGCGATCCGAAGAAGTCAACGCCGCCAGCGAGATGCGTCCGTCATATCAGTCTTGTCAGATCAACGTTCATCAATAACCGGAATGTATAGAGCAAAGAAATCCATCGAGACGTGAAGCAGCTCTCCGAGACTTCTCCAGAAGTGCTAGAATATATGTCGAAGAAGCTCGACAAAACGAAAAGGTCAGCATATAACAAGTTTTCTCCTGCTTGTTCTTGAACGTGGCATAGGCTGCTACCGACGCTTCGGAATTGATCAAACATTACAAGAACCTCTTACGCGCTTGACACCGTCCAACTACGATTTGCCGTCCAGATGCTTATTCTGCCTCGTACTCCACTTTGCTAACTGTTTTCCAGAGGACAGCTTGCAGTTTTCATTGATTTGCTGTATAGTATACAAGGGAATAGTATTACAGTCCGTGTCCATATTATTCCTACTAGCAGTATGATGCGTCAATGTCGTGAGCGTGGATAGGGTCAAATGCTTACAAGTTCAGATATCGATCTGTGGACCACATTGGGCGAGTCCTCTGGTCGTAGATGTAGATATTCAGACAAGAAGACTCGAAGCATAATATTCCACCGCCTCATTGTAGGCATGTCTAATGCGGAAGCGTCGTCCTGTGCTTCGTGAGAACCTTATGACCGAAGATGTAACAACAATTACGCACTTTGAGAGTGTGCCAGACACGCGGGAACGGTTCTGGAATGAGATGCAAGATGCTAACTCCTTTCTCAAGAAAAGGGAGATGATCATCTCCAATGTATCCAAAATTCATTTGTGCTTCTTGCCGAGGCCTGAAATAGCTGGACCACTTCCCTGGAACCATTTCTTGATTTTCTCCATAGGCGAAGGCACCGCTTTCCCCTAATCTACGCTCTATTGAGACCAAAGTATCGAACAACCATGCAGTGTCAAGGAAAAACGAGCGAATCAAAGGTTGAGGGCTACCTAACAGGTCGAGTAGAATGAGGTGCTCGATGGTATCGAGCTCCGTGGGTTGTAGGCTCATCAACCTTCGCTTTCCGTGGGGAGCGAGATATGTTGATTCCCATTTACTGGCCAAATGCCTGGATAAACCGGCTTAGCAAACTTTACCGCCACCGAAGTAACTCGGCACACCTGGCCCCATAGATAGAATCCTTTTCAGTCCAGGAGACAAAAGCTTCTTCACCATCAAAAAAGACGAGCTGTAGTGTTGTATCAATGACGTCCTCATTCTCGTCGTCTCCAATAATTCCAGCATCTAGTCGTTGTTTACGTCCATCCAGCAGGGGGTTGAGAGCTCCGGCAAGGTCAAGCATCATGGCACAAGGCGCGGCCGAGTCAGTAGCACCTACAAACTGGAGATGATCAGGGGTCCAATGCTAGTAACATACGATTGGAGGATACTTGATTATCTGGATATGTCGCGCCGTATTTACTGTCATAGTGAGCAGATAATATGACCCGGCGACTTGCAGAGGGATCTTTCGTTGCTATGATATTCGTGAATCGCCTATACCCAATTGGTGTTTTGTCTGTGAATTCATCCATTTCAATGTGCCATTCCAGTGCTTTGAGAGTTGAAATGATGTAATTTCGGACTATCGTACTGTTCTCCGTGTCAGCTGTTGGACTAGTCAGGTCGAAAAGAAGGATGCAACAGTGTAACTACAGTATGAGCCACGTACATACGCGTGGTATCAATATTTTGGACAAATGTGATGCTGGATTCGAGGGGTTCAATTGCTTAACAGGATCAGGATCTGATATTAGTCGTGTTATACTCGCGAGAGCCAGTTGGGGTAATTCCCGTTCCCCGAGGGTAGAGGCTGAGTAGGTGCAGAGCGGAAGAGAAAGAAGCAGGAGTATTACGTCTAAAAAGCAGAGCAAAGTCATGTCGACTTCAGTCTCAATGTCGTCGACAAGAACTTATTATTGGAGTTGAAGTCGAGAAAGAGGAGACAAACAAAACTCGGCAAGCCTAACAGTCTGACACCTTGAACGTGTTCACAGGCACGCATTGGTACTAAATAGGTATACGATGGCGATCTACGGTCTCTGGGTAATTCGAGTTATCTTAAAGTAATTCATGCGTCGGTACTGACCTCTAATAGGTCATAAATAAAGCAGGAGGCCTTGTCTATCAGCGCAGTTTCGCAGGTTTGTAGGATTTTCAACGTGCGTGGCGCCTGAACAACTTTCCTCGATAGAGGGACTGGCACAGTTGACCTCTAACGAGTACCTCGTTCTTGCTGGAACCCTTCATGGTATCCATGCAATTACAAGTCGACTGTCACCAATGGGATCCAGCTCAGGCGCCCAAGTCATTGAGGGCGAGTCATTCAAAATTACCATCTTCCTCACAGCAACTGGTTCGTCATTTCTTGACTCCCTTTGCTCATTCCCTCAAGCCTTGTACAGGTACCAAATTCGTCCTTCTTACATCCTTGGCAGAGACATCTGCGGATGCAACACTGCAGAAGGTCTATGAGATATACGCGGACGCAGTCATGAAGAACCCCTTTCATACCCCCGAAATGCCCATTCGCAGCGAGGGCTTCGATACCCGCATCACAGCTTTGATAGGAAACGGTCAAGGATCATGATGTTTAGCCGTTATTTCGTCTTTTTATTCCAGGCAAACACTCGAAGCGACTTTGACAGTGTGCCTGCATAATCCTCCACGGCCAGTCTCATCTTTGAAGTGCACTCACATGCCCCTTCCGCTGTCTATTGAGGGTGAGGTCCTGGGACTTGTGCCTTAGGTTGCGACGTCCTATCGAGTCCACGAACACAGATTACAACGATTTTGTTCGTAGTTTAATGTTCTAGCCCTAGTTTCGGGGGCTTTTTAAAAACATTATTTTATTTCACTCCAGAATTACGTCAGAATGAGAAGACTTCGACGCCGAGAGTCAGTGAATTCTTCCTTCTCAAACTCATCCGACTTCTCTATTGTCGTTTTACAAGTGCAATCTGACTATGCAGGCTCAATTGACGCGTACTGGAATACAATCCATAACGGCTACGCAAAGTCTAGCTGCTATCCAAACTATGCTCAGGGCTGGGTTGGGATGTATCACGTATCTTAGGTGAGACTTGAGCAGATTCAAGTCCATGACATCGGCATCAGAGCATCACTCACATATTCTAAGGGATTTATTACCTGAAGAGAACTTCACTCAAAGTTAGTTTCATTGGTATTGACTGGGAAACTACTTCATCTTTTAACAGGCCATCTCGTTGCTGATGAAGACTCTTCCATTTCATATCGCCGTTTGGAAGACGTAAGCTTCTCTTCTGCGACTAGCGAGCAAAGTCGAGGGTCGAATGGATTCAAAATAACAGTTAGGGACCCTATCATATGCCTCATGCAGCGCTGATGGGTTCCAAGACAATGACGCGTGGTTATTCTGCTGAAGGAGACAAAATTTTGAACTACCTGGTATTCTGAGTGTCGTCCTTCTACTCGTTGGAATTCTTCCTCATGATCGTTTTCCAGGAGAACGGCATCTTTGATGCTCTCCAAAAGGAATACCTCAAGAGCTTTATATTCGCTATTTACCTCGTGAGTCCCATACAATTGACGAACTTGATACCTTCATCTCGAGTCCAACATTAGGACCACAACGATCCAAATAAGTAAATATGCATATATTCTGGTTCACAGATTCCTGAATATATTTTCCAGCATCATCGAGGCTTATACATTTAATTTTCAAGTGGAGTGGCATGGATGATCCATCTAGTCATATTCGATTGATCTATTTCATAGTATCATACTTCTCCGGACACTGGTGTTACAATTCCCATCATGACTCTGGGAGAGGATTTGCACCAGATGTCTTTGAGCAACGTTCAAGACAATCCCATCGCGGAAGCGGCCAAGAGAGGGAGGGCTCCAACTTTATTAGATGTAAAGAAAAGTGTGAAGGTCCGTCCAACTGATCCTTTTCAGCCGTAGTACACAACCCTCATAATAAACAACTACCAGGCTCTTTTGAAGACCTTGATACATGCTACAACACAAATGGATGTTTTACCTAGTAAGTGCTGAAAGTCTCGTCATACGCTGATCAAAGGACTGGTCTATAGAACGCCGTTTTGCCACTTTCAAGCTGTACTATACCGACAAGACTCCATCCGATTATGAGCCGCCATATTTCCAGCCAGGCGACGACGAAAAAGATAAATGGTATTTCATGACCCATGACCTCGATGAAGTCCCAGACAAGTGGAGCGTTGGAAAAGTTGACACAGGGCATCATTCGTCAGTCCATTACGACAGCCTGAGGTCTTGCTTCTTATTGCTCCTCAGGGTCAATTTGAGTGTCACCTCAATTGCCACATACCTTCCCTCAAGTACTTCTCTCGATCACGCCACTTTTGGTGGTACCGTATTACGATCTGCTGGGGCACCAGCTCTCACTCCAGCTCAAGAGGCTAGTCTTCGTGCCGCCCAAGTGGAACAACAGATTATGGACGCGCAAACAAGGCGAGTAGCATGGTCTGGCGACGAGGCTGTTGCGTTGGATGACGCAGATGGCGAAGGAGAAGATGATCCCGATTATATGCGCCTTCCCAACGGCACTTATAAGAAACGAGTTGTAAGTAATGTTCCTGGACCTCTGGTTCCGAGTGGAATAAGGAACAACGAGACTGGCGTCATTGAACCACTTTCTGGGCCTATGGACACAGAAGAAGCTCATTTCGTAGGTGTTTCAGAAAGGATGCCCACCAAATTGAATGAACTAGTGAGCATTTCTTTTCCTGCCTCTTAACGATAAAGAATAATTTTGCCTTCAGAACTATGAAAAAGTCAATGAAACATCAAATGTCGAGCAAACGCAAGTCGTAGATGATCTATCCACGCCAGATGTTCCGATGTCTTCTCTCAGTACTGGCAATCAGTCTTCCACAGCAAGTGTTATCATGGATCCTATATTTCAGTCATCTCGTCCTGAACCCGGCTGGTCTTCACCACCTTTGTCTTCCATCACAAGCATCATTTCGAGACACGGTAGCGATACTGATATTGATATGGTCAAGGAGATGCATACTCAGTCAATCGTCGACGATACTGTGCCCCTCGGTTGGGCGCTACCCTCTTCTACATTGAATGTATGCTGACTGAAGGTTGATGATAGACATGGAAACTCAAATGGAGTCCGTCGAGTCGTTTGGTTTAGAATCCGCTATGAAAGCTACAGAGGGAAATCAGGCCACTCTTCAAGGTCCCTCGTTGACGGGGAAAAACTTGCCTGACTATGGTCTAGAATGTGAATGCGGGGTCAACGTATGGTGTTCTTCCTCCTGTCTCAAGTCGCCTCATCGACTCGATTTTGATACGCCGTTACCTCGCAGTTCGAGGATCCAAGTTGCTTCTGTGAGGGTGGTTGTGAGAAATGGTTTCACATCTGGTTTGTTCTGCTGAATTGAATTTCGTTGTTCTTACCATCATATCATACAGGTGCATGGGGTAACTGCTATAAGACTGGTGAACAAAGTGAAGCCAGTAACCTTAACTCATTTCTAGGTACCACTCCGTCGACGACCCTCGCTTGCCTTCGGAATTTCATTGTTTTTCTTGTCGTCTGAAAGCTCATGATTCCTGGTCGTTAATCAAGACCGATCTATACACTCCGATCCTTTCCAAATTTCAAGATCTCTCGCTCTTCAGGCATGGTTTCTTCAAGTCTCTGATAATCATTTTTTTTACTATATCGTGATAATCTGTTCAGGCGGTCCATCAAAATCGTCGAAACACTCAAAGGAAGTTTTGTCACAGCTGACTTCACGAAAGCGAATGGTGACACACACTCCTTCACGGTCTGGCTCTTCTTTCACTGAAGCTTTTTGAGGTACAACTCGCGACGTTTCTCGCCGTCTCATCAGTAGGCTGGAAAGAGAAGGTGAACACAACCTCAGTCTTGTAGCATGTGCTTTCTTTGAACCGCCCCCAGGTTTCTTGATTCAACAGACAACCACTCTCGACGATCTCGGATTTCCGCAGATGGGGAATGCCAACATGAAAGGAAACGCTAAGACTAAACAACCGAAGGCCAGGAAGAATATGCAGCCAAAACGTTTTCTCCTCAACCGCGAAGCACTGAATGGTATAAAATATGCAGAGTACTTCAACCCAGATCCAGCAGTTGAAATGCGTCTTCTGAAGATTGCGGAATTGGTGCGCGTTTTATTCATGCACCTGACGACTCTTGTCATTTCACAACATATAGACGTCTCGGTTGAAACCTTCTCACAAAAATACTGACACCGATGCTCCGAACATGATGACTTCCCATTTAGCCCAGATATCTTTGGAAGAAACGGACAAGGATCCTCAGACGCAAATGGAGACTCAGATAGCACTACCTGAACTTGGCTCAAAACGAAGGAACCCTGTAGACGACAATAACGGGACTCCAAAGCCCAAAAAGAAAAAGATCAAGGTTTCAGTCACACACGGCCTGGACCTGGCGGAGTAATCTCCGATGTTGTTCTCGACTTGCTTTTCGCTCTAGTTTCACTGCGTCTATAATTGATGTTATCGCTGCTTTTCGGGAGATCTTGCTCGTCACAAAAAACTGCTTTTGAAAGCTTGTTCCGATGCTTGAAGGTCTATGCTATGTTTATTGTCCGTTTTGAACAGCCATATGTAGTTTTCTAAAATGCAAACGATTTAGTCACATCTTATCTTATCTTGACAGTGCGCCTGCCCTGAACTCAAAGGGATAAAAACTCGTTCAAAGTGAAAAAAAAAACGACTATTATCCCCTCTCGATTTATGATTCGCCATGCTTTTTTTCACAGGTGTGGATGAGTTGCATCGGGAGGCCCTCGCAGGAGATGAAGTAATGGTGCATGGCATAGACTACACCTCCGTATCTCCCGGCTGCTTGCGTACTACGGCAGTATGGGCTCGTTAGAGTGGTGCACATCACTATACTTTCACAGACTTGTTTATTACATGATCTTGTATCGGAAACAGCTAGGGCCAATATGATCTACATTAATTCGAAAAACATGATTAGTTGAACCGTGATGGACGCGCGGCCATGTGCTATTTATTGTTCGAGTGATCTAATACGACTCTACTCTAGTGTCAAGAACTCCATTTTTGACATCCAAATCGATATCATTCTTGTCCTCACTTTACACGTTTAAGAACCATGCCTTACAAGCTGTCTGCGTCTCTGATTGCTCATACGTCAGATGTCTGTCTTGTATTTTGTCCTGTGCATCGAGAACCTAACAGATTCTAGGTGCGTGCACTGAGCTCACCAACAAACGATCTCATTCTGTCTGCCTCGCGTGATGCCACCGCCATTTCCTGGCAGAAGGCGTCGCTTGATGCTCCCTTCGTCCCTGCATCTGTCCTCAGAGCTGGTTCTCGTTATGTTAATTCAGTCGCATATATCTCTCCGACCTCAGATGCACCAAAAGGTCGGTTGTGACGTAGTCCCTTGTACTCCGATCGCTCAGACACTTCGAGGTTACGCTGTAACTGGTGGGCAAGACACGGTCATCAATGTATTCCGCCTCGATGCTCCTCGAGATGACCCTGATTTTTCTCTTCTTGGCCACACTGAGAATGTCTGCGCACTGGATGTCACGCCTGGTGGCACTATTATTTCTGGATCTTGGGACAGGTGAGTAGGACTTCGACCTCGAACTCGTTGGACCTTATTCCCCTCAGGACTGCCAAAGTTTGGAAGAATTTCGCGTTGGCGTACGACTTGACGGGTCATCAACAGTCAGTATGGGCTGTGTTGGCAGTGGACGAGGACCAATACTTGACTGGTGTGTGTTGCAATGATATATATATTGGGAATAATCATGGACATTGCATTACATGTCATAGGATCAGCAGACAAGACAATCAAATTATGGCAGCAACACAAGGCCGTCCATACTTACGAGGGACATCGAGATGCTGTTAGAGGTCTAGCCTTGGTCCCTGAAATCGGCTTCGCATCTTGTTCCAATGATAGGTGAATCCGTCTTGATTTTGCGTTACTATGGTGACTGAATCCTTGAAAGTGAAATTCGTGTCTGGACGTTCGGTGGCGACCTAGTTTATACTCTATCAGGTCATACGTCCTTTGTTTACAGTTTGTCCCTTCTTCCGACTGGGGACATAGTATCTGGTAGCGAAGATCGGACAGTCCGCATATGGCGAGGTGCATATTTTGGCAACAACTTTGTTCTTTCTTGTGGCTCAGTCGTTTCTTTCAGACGGAGAATGCATACAAACACTTGTTCATCCAGCCATCTCGGTCTGGGCTGTGTCTTCAGTGCCAAACGGCGATATCGTCAGCGGTTGTAGTGACGGCGTTGTGCGCGTCTTCAGCTCTTCAGAAGAGCGCTGGGCTTCGGAGGCCGATCTTAAAGAATATGATGAAAAGGTTGCCAGCACAGCATTGCCCTCTCAGCAGGTGGGGGATATAAAAAAAAGTGACCTTCCGGGTCTGGAAGCTCTGAATCTCCCGGGTATGACTTCGAGAAGGTCGTCATTTCCACCAACTAATATTTCGGCAGGTAAGAAACCAGGTGAAGTCAAGATGATCAGGAATGGATCTATAGTTGAAGCTCACCAGGTAGTCTTTTTTCTTCTGCATCCTATTAGGCTAGATGGTAATCATTCTCTGACATAGTGGGATAGTGCTACGAATTCATGGCAGAAGATTGGAGATGTTGTTGATGCTGTTGGTCAAGGAAGGAAGCAATTATACCAAGGCAAGGAGTACGACTATGTCTTCGATGTTGACATCCAGGATGAGGTTCCTCCGTTGAAGCTTCCCTACAATGTAACAGGTAAGATTTTGTGTTTAAGAATATATCCATTTCTTGATGCCCTTGCAGAAAACCCGTTTTCTGCTGCCCAAAAGTTCTTGGAGTCGAATAACCTCCCATTGTCATATATCGATGAAGTCGTCAAGTTCATCGAGAAAAACACGGGTGGTGCTAGTTTTAGTTCTGGTAGTGAAGAATATGTCGACCCATATACAGGTGAGTCGTGGCAGTTCGAAACCGTGATCGCAGAGTGCTGAATCTTCGAAGGGGCTTCTAGGTACCGTAGTGTGATGTCCGCTCCTTCAGGACCTGCATCGAGTCACCAGGACCCTTATACCGGTGCATCACGATACACATCAACGACCTCTTCGCCCCCGGCTGCAGCGTCTCAATACGTGGATCCATTCACAGGCGCATCGAGGTATTCTGGTGCGCCGCAACCTTTTGTCCCGGCTGTTGCTGCCAAAATTCTTCCCCTTGTAAGCGCATATCGTTCTACGACGTTTGTTATTGTTAACGTGGCTGGTCAGGAAAAATTTATTACATTCAAACAAGCCAATGTCTCTGCTATGCAAGGAAAGCTGCAGCAATTCGATGAAGCACTACGGAACGAGATAGTGAGATTGATTCCTATACTTCGAGTCCATTACCTTTATCATTCATATCCAATAGTCGACTTTGAGTCTTGCCCTTTATCCTGATGAGGTCGCCAGGATTGAAGAGACATTCGATTTCCTCAATGCTGCTATTGCCATGCCACCAAGACGGCCGACTGTTACACTTGGGGCGGTATACGTTGAAACCATTATCCAAGTTCTCGAACGTTGGCCATCATTGCAACGCTTCCCTGGCATGTCTTAAGTTTTTGAGTTCGCATTTTAGGCCTCATCTAGCTACAGTCATCGACCTTAGTCGCCTTGTGACAGGGTTCGCCCCTGAAGCATTCGAGGCCCAGGGTTTGAAAGAGAAATACGTTGAAGCCTTATTTGCGGCTTCAGAATGGACCACATCGTGGTCGCTTCCTTTACCCAAACCAAAAGAGACGAATATTCTCCTTCTGTTCCGAACCCTGACCAATGTTTTCCAGGAGAAGATCTCGCTGAGTGGGACATGGAGTGGGAAAGTAAGCCAATGACAGTACCGGAAAGTTATGGTCCCCTGATTCTCTTATTCAGGTTCTAGAGTATTTAGGTCAAGCTCCTTACTACTCTCTGAACAAGACTCACCGCGTCGCTCTGACTACCATCTTATTCAAGTCAGTGTTGTGTCCTTTGACCTCCATATGAGTATCGAGATTTTTCTAGTGCTTCATGTATTGCTCTGCGCACGCCTGTGGAGAAAGCTTTCTCTGATCGGCTGATTTTACTCATACTTCGAGCAAGTTTCCGTACACTACTCCGTTGAATCCGACTTGATCACATTTCCTTCCAGGTCTTAGAAGAGGAAAACTCGGACTCTGAGGCGGCATACCGTGCGCTCGTCGGACTTGGCAATCTTGTGAGGTTCTTGATCCATAGTGATTTGGAAATCATTATAACATATTAAAGATCCACGCCTCCAAAGCTCAAAAATTGCTTGACGTCGGCCAATCTGGCGAGATCGTGGCACGAATTCGAACATTGACGACGACTTTTCCGGAAGAGCGGGTGCATAATGTGACTCGAGAGATTACTGTCCTGGTATCGTAGCCCTTTGTTCCCTTTTCTCGCCGCAGAGGCTACGGATTAGACGGCACTCTTGATTGCGAGGTTCTCTGTATCACAAAGATAGATTGGATTGATAGACATTGCGCATCAAAGATACGGTGGGCGTCATAGAAAATTTCGATAGTCAGTGCAAATAAGGAACCTTTCATGAAAATTACTGGAAGCTTTGAAGTACATCATGAGTTCTTATCAGTCCGTATACATATCCACCTATAGTACATCGGTTGATTGTCAGTGCAATGATAGTTACATAAGGTGGGAGGGGGGGATTGAGGCATCAAATTGGGTATGATTTATCAAAAGTTTTCCTTTCCTGCGCTGGCGGTTTGATCACCTGTCGAAGACATGATACTCGAACCCATCAAAAGGCTTGTCGAGCACTGGTGATTGAGTAATTCCTAACATGTCCATCTCTGCTCGAATCTACATCGTTCGACACGGTGAGACGCAGGAAAACCGAGACGGGATCATTCAAGGCCAACTAGACACAGCACTGAATGATGTGGGGTTGGAGCAAGCAAGGATTGTTGGAGAAAAGCTGCGATCGGTACCTTTCGAGATCGCATTCAGCAGCGATCTCAGTCGTGCGGTCCAAGTACATACGCTTACTGCACCACAGGATTCCGAATGCTGATCTAGTCTGCACAGACTGCAGAAGCAATTTTGACAAACCACCCAAACGTCAAACTGCAGAAGCGAGCGGAACTGCGAGAACGGGTGTGTCGTGTTTATATTTCAGAGCTATTGCTTTTGACACAGCCTGGTCTAGTTCATGGGTGAGTTGCAAGGCAAGACACAAACACCAAAATGTCAAGTTGCAACAGTGACTAAGACGATGGAGTCGGGGGCTTTCTTCGCAGCTCGGGCCGAGACGTGGTGGATGAAGGATATTTTGGACGGTGCAGCTTTGCTGCCCCTCAGAAGTGATCCTTACCATATCCTCGTTATTTCACACGGTGGCTTCATTGGAACGTTGATGAGAAGCTTGATTCATAGCAGAAGAGTCAGCTGTGCACCTGGTGTGGTCGTTCAACGATGCTTGAACACATCAGTGACAATTGTCGATATCGATCATTCGGGGCTTGGGGTCATTATGCAGTGGGCAGACACCTCTCACCTCAGCGACTCCGCGAGCGAGATTCTAAAGGAGAACGCGGACGAAATATAGTACAATTGCTAGCGTCCGTTTCCGGCACGTGTTCGAGCACTGCCTCCTCGAACACTGAACATTTGTCACGTCAGAATTGACTTTTCTTCCATCTTCTTTGACCATGCCGGACGAAACCCAGCCTCTGTTAAGTCTCGCTGAGAATGGCGGCCGAATCACCTCTCCTCGCCCCTTTTCGGAAAGAACTTTTGCTTTCCTCAGATCGGAAGACCAACCGTCATTCTTTGACTCCTTTCGTTGGTTTTTCTTGCAATCTTGGGTCAATAGCCTCCTCGTATTCATTCCTTTGAGTTTCTGTTCTCATCATTTAAATTGGGATGCGGCACTCCGGTTCATTTTCAGCTTTGTTGCTATTATTCCTCTCGCAAAGGTAGCTCCCTGGTCACGTCATTGGCCACAAAGTGACGCTGATTTCGGAGTAAGCTTCTTGGGGACGCAACAGAACAATTGTCTACCAAGTTGGGACCAACTCTAGCAGGTCTTCTCAATGCGTCTTTCGGTAATGCCGTCGAGATAATTGTAGGCGTGGCCGCCTTGCTTCAAGGTAGTTAAACGCGGGACATTTTCGGCTTCTTCCTCTTGTTAATGCTTTGCCACAGGCGAGCTACGCATTGTTCAGACATCGGTAAGTCATACCCGAATAGATTCTATCTGTGCATTGATTATGTTTCAGATGTTGGGTTCTATCCTATCCAATGTCCTTTTGGTTCTAGGATGTTCTTTCATTGCGGGTCAGTTCTATAAACAAAGATTAGTCTGGAGAGATCGAAACTTGTTACTTTTACTTTAGCTGGCTTCAAATTTAAAGAGTCCAAGTTTGTAGCAGAAGGCGCTCAGGCGTGAGTCCATTATCGCTTGTGGTAGGAAATCCTGTTCAATCTTTTCAGTTCGGCTTCTGTATGATTGCTGTCACTCATTTTTTTCTCGTCTGCAAATTGATTTTCCCTTACCAGTTCATGACACTGGCTTGTATCAGTTAGTTCCACATCTAGCATAACGTACATGCCTCAACTTATCGCATCGGGTAGCACTCGTTATCCCGGCCGCCTACCATAGTACTCAATCTAAGAACGGGCAAGGTAGGGGGTTTCTTTTACATATGAACTTCGCTCCTTGACACGCGGATATTCGATCTAGGCTTCTCCGCCGAAGCCGGCTTGCTTACCATCTCAAGGGGAACTGCTATTCTCTTGCTGGGTGTTTACTTTGCATATATTTTCTTCCAAGTCAGTCCGGACCTCCATCGTCCGATGTCCATGGGGAATGCTAATTCAACATGCAATTGCCACCAATAGCTTAAGACCCATCCGCACTACTTTGAATCACAAAAAAAGCAGAATGAGGAGGAGGAGGAACAGAAAATGAGTATCATTGCCTCCGCAATGGCGTTAGTCTTGACTTTTCAAAATATAATATACTGACGTCTGCTACAGTTTGCTTGGCATAACCGTAGTGACTTCATTCTGTGCCGACTATCGTAAGTTTTTGTGGGGAAACGAAGGGAAGACTAATCACGGTGGATCTAGTGGTTGCATCCATTGAAGAGACTGCAGAACGGTATTCCATTCCAAAAGCCTTCATCGGTCTAATCCTGTTGCCAATTGTTGTAAGTTCTCTTACTCTTGCGTGCGTAAGATTGTCACGGTTTACATCTTAACATTACTAGGGCAATGCCGCTGAACATGTCACGGCGATCTTTATGGCTCTCAAAGGCAAGATGGAAATTACAATTGGTGTCTGTGTAGGCAGCTCGATCGTGAGTATCATCAATAATCTATTGATATCGTTCGTTCTTGCGCTCAGTATTCTTATCAAAGCAAATCGCCGCGTTTGTAATTCCACTCCTGGTCATTGTTGGTTGGATGTACGTTTGTTCGACCTCTGTAGCAACGTTTAAAGTCATTTTTCTTACAGCACCGGCCATGAGTTGACACTTTTCTTCGCTGACTTTGAGGTAAGTCTACAATCACTACCTATCACCGTGGAGTAAAGCTTTTCTAGACGGTCGTATTCTTCGCCTCGGTTCTTCTAGTTAACACACTTCTCCAGTACGTTACTCCGACTGTACGTATTATCATCTGTCTTAGTTAACGTATAGGGATGGTCTATCAAACTATATGGAAGGAATTATGTACGATAGTGATCAATGTTTGAAATCATTCCGAGGATGTTAACCATATTTCAGGCTCGTCACGCTATATCTTGTCATCGCACTTTCCTGTAGGTCTTCTTCATCATCGCAGGCCCTGCCTATTTGACTGGTTTGCAGTCTGGGTCGCCTAAAACGGCTAGTCTAGCTCATCCAGTTTGTTGGATGACTTTTACTCTTCGTAGTTCTATTCACTCTTCTAATGCATCACTAGCCCTTCCACGCCACTTGTATCATTACAAAGCCTTTGATCTAGTACTATTTCAAGTGCACTTACTGTGGATCTACGTATGCTCATCTTCTACCGACTTATTATCCTTCGGATTTTTCAGTATTATTACGTCCCTACCTACCCTATGAGCTGTGTCCTTATTTTTATTTCGACTTTGTAAGAAGTCGTCCTCGATTTCTCTCATGATAAGCCTTCAAGGCTTCGGGTGTTCAAAATCATGTAGATTGTCAATCAAGGATTGATTACTGTTCCTCACCTATTGCATTCGTTTTACGTCGTAAACTCTGTTGAGAATCTATGGAACTATTGAGGAGCTGCATGATTAGCAAAGCTTCACTCCAGCCTTGAGCCAGATTCTCCTAGCTGTTTCGTTTCCTGCTAAAAGCGCGTCCTTGAGGCTGAGGACTGCAAATGGTTCATCAACGCTTCCCAACGCACCGCCGACCTGAAGAAGTTTTTCGACGATGTCCTCATGGCCCTGTCGAGCAGCCTAGAAAGAGCGATGCTCATTAATTATCAACGTAGGTTTCAGATATTACACGTACATAATACAGCGATGTGTGCTCTAATAAGTCGCGCGAATGGACGAGCGCTCCTGAACGGAGTAACAGGTCAACAGCTTGCATGGCGCCATTGAGACATGCGGCATGTAACGGCGTTTGTCCATTTGTGGGATCTGGGCAATTGACGACGCCACCAACGACGTTCATAGATTTATGTGGTTCTTCAGTCCCATCCTTCCCAGAGTATGCGTCAATGCAGAACCGCATGGTCCTGATGTCATTCTTGGCTGCTGCCAAGTGTATCAGAAATGGAATGAGCACAGCTTTGGTTGTTGCTGCCTCTCCAGCTGTCCAAGTCCACGGAACAGTTGCGTCACACGCGGCCATCTCGATAGATGTGTCGGGTGTTAGCATGATTTGTGATCCAGGTGTGGACAGCTGTGTTAGCCTGACGAACTCGGATAGAAAGCCTTGAATTCCCTCAAGAGTCGTTTCAACTGAGGTGGGATTGGATGGCGCCGAACGTGAATGTCTCGTAAGTTCACCGCGCAGGGATGTCATCATGAGATCTCGAACCTCAGCAGTCGAAAGTTCCGGTTTTGATAGTAGATAGCTTAGTTTCGTGAGCGCACACTGTGAAAGGTAAGTACGTATTGTTACATCAGAATTCAAAAATAAAGGATACCTCCGGAGTCATGTCATTACCGGGCACAATTCCAACCTGTAATAACGTCCTTCCCGTCTCGTACGTATCTGACACAGATCCTTTCTCGCACTGAGTGATAGCAACTACGATGATGCCGCGGTCGCATGCTTCCTTGAGCACCTGTAACAGATCTGTGCGCTGTGGGGCGTTACCGGCGCCAAAAGTCTCCAAAATCACCCCGCGAATCGGTGGCGAAAAAAATGCTTTGATGGTTGCCGCTGAAACACCTGGAAAGAGGCGTAAACTTGCAACATGAGGGCTCATCTCTGAGGGCGCTTAGGTAATGATAATTATAGATCCAGGCAGACCTACGTTTGTGAGCTCTGAAACGGCGAACACCAGTCTGCCGGAAGACATTATTCCAATTAACAACAATATCAATCCCCACTAGATTGGGATTTGATTGGTTGCTCCAGAGAGTCTGGCTTGATCAACATACCATCTACAAGAGGTGGGAAATTAGGACTAGAAAATGCACTCAGATCATATGACGACAATTTCGAAGTCCTGTTTCCTCTATAAAGGATGTGATTGAAATAGATACTGCACTCTTCTCAAAATTAGCCGAGAAACACAAGGACATCCCACCGTAATACCTGGTATAATATAATGACCAGCAATTGTGAGTGCCCCCATAAAGTTATCAACGGCATCATTTCGCAATTGTGACATTGGGATTTGGGCACCTGTTAGAATCTGAAAAGTGATCCACTTGATACTTGAGGACAGAATAGGAAAAGAGCCAACTGACAACGGTCTTTCCAAGATCTTCTAGCATGAAACTCAGGGCACTCGCAGTGTAAGCCATTGTGTCTGTGCCGTGTAAGACCAAGAACGCATCAAATGTATAATTGAGTTCAATTTCAGTGGCGATACGGACCCAGTCTGATCAATGCAATATGTGATGAGGTTGTTAGGCGGTGTATCGATGCATCTTACCATCTATCTCGATATTGCTGCTGTCTAATAAGGGATTCCACTAGCCGATGCCGTATTATCATATGTGGAATACACTGAATGAATTAATCACCTCCAAAATGGCATATCTGATGGATCGACTCCCTGTTCCCCCTGGCACTGTGCTTCGCGGCGTGATCAGACTTGGGAGATGAGCCTCATATACATTCTCTGAAACTCGAACGCATGTTGGCTGATTGTGCCTTTGCTCGTTCGACTCCAACGTAACGGATATACCAATGGGCCGAGATGATCGTACGAGCAAAGTTCGCTGCGGCTGAGTATCGGGACCTGAGACGCTTGACCCACCCTGAGGGGTTGTTCTCCCACTACTACTGCTCCAATTTCTGAAGCCTTGCACAGAACTCGAATTCGAAAATAAAGAATCTTGCTGAGGATCATGAAATCTCGTCTGGCTTCGCAGAGTCTCTGTCAAAAAGTACGGTTCTGGAACGTAACCCTGCTGGCCGACCAGCATGCCAATTGTACCTCCTATGACCACGGGGTCAGAATCACCACAGCAAAAATTTACGTATCATACCTGTGTAGATTACAAGGACCCGGGACTCATGTATTGACTGTGCGGTGTCCAAAACATATCCTTCCTTATCTTGGACTTTTGGGGCCTTTGTATTATCAACACTGGTAGTAATATTCATCGCAGTGAGGATCTCCGGAACATGATTATGCATACTGGATCGGATGCATCAGCAAGCTTTCGGTCCAGCCCATCAGAGTTTCTTACGGCTGGTCAAGTGAGAGTATCGCGAGATTCGATGGGTGATCTCGGCTAGATCTTGGCACGTGCCTTGCATTTACTAAATTATTTCTACCGAGTCAGCTCCAGTCCACCTGTCATCTCATCCCTACTACATACCATGGAGGCTCTTTCCAAAGTTTTCCGAGAGAAAAAAGCACAAGTATACTATCCTTGTCTGTCCGAATGACGCTTAACTCAGCACGTACACCTAGGACGCCCCTGCGCTTGTAACTTTCGTTACTGCTGGTTACCCCACACCCGATGACACAGTCCCGATACTGCTTGCAATGCAAACCGGCGGTGCAGATATCATAGAGCTCGGAATGCCTTTCTCTGACCCTATGGCTGATGGTCCTGCCATTCAGGAAACCAACACAGTGCGTGCCAAGGTTCATTTGTCTAACGCGTTCTGATCTCCCTTAGATTGCTCTCAGAAACAATGTCGACTTATCTGCTACTCTTTCTCTACTCAGAAAATCCAGAAATCAGGGCCTCACTGTCCCTGTGGTTTTGATGGGTTGGTTAACTCGCGATAGTCCGTTCTTGAGATATTGACAACACCGTCAGGATATTACAATCCTATACTTGCCTACGGAGAGGACAAGGCCATCCAGGATGCAGTGGAAGCCGGAGCGAGTGGTTTTATCATGGTTGATTTACCTCCTGAAGAAGCTGTCGCCTTCCGAGAGAAATGCAGGAAGGCAAAGTCAGTCCTGTCCAATGCTCTTTGGATCTCACTCACAGTCACCCGAAGTCTTTCTTATGTACCGTTGATTGCACCATCGACGACAATTTCCAGGATCAAGTTCCTCTCGTCTATTGCGGACTCGTTTATCTACATCGTTTCGAAGGTAGATGATCTGGCCACCGTTCTATCGATGACGTCCACTTTAATTGACTGAACTTCTAGATGGGTACAACGGGATCTTCAGTGACTGGCATTGTTAACACAGAACTACCTGACATTATCGCACGAGTACGCAATTTCGCCACCGTTCCTCTCGCTGTTGGTTTTGGTGTTGCAACGCGCGATCACGTCAATACCGTCTTCGATGCTGGTGCTGATGGTGTTGTGATCGGAAGTCGCTTGGTACACGTCTTGAAGACCTCTACTCCTGGTGAAGTCGCAAAAAACGTTGAAATTTTCTGTCGCGAAATCAGCGGAAAGGGAGAATCTTCCCGTATCCGCTCTCTGCATGCAAAGATACCCCCTAGTGCTGCGTTTTCGGCGCCTGTATCTATATCTACCTCGAATCTGCCAGATCTGCCAGCAAGGTTCGGTCAATTTGGTGGACAATACGTTCCAGAAGCCCTCGTTGACTGTCTTGTGGAGCTTGAGGAAGCGCACAAGTCCGCTATAGCTGATCCTGAATTCTGGAAAGAGTTCCACAGTCATTTCGAGTACATCAATCGACCTTCTCGACTTTACTACGCCAAGAATCTCACCGAAGAGGCTGGTGGAGCTAAAATTTGGTTGAAACGCGAAGACTTGTGAGCACGACATTTCCACTTGGTACAACAGTAGCTAAGTACTCTTCAGAAACCACACAGGCTCACATAAAATTAATAATGCTATAGGACAGGTATGTCTGGTTTCTGAAATTGCATTTTTTACATTCCTTTGACTCTGGGAAACAAAATCAGATCCTCTTAGCGCGGCGTATAGGCAAAACTCGTATAATCGCAGAGACAGGCGCCGGTCAGCATGGTGTTGCAACTGCCACCGTATGCGCAAAATTTGGGATGGAATGTGTGATCTACATGGGGGCGGAGGATGTCCGGCGCCAAGCCCTCAATGTCTTCCGAATTGAGATGCTGGGCGGAAAGGTGATAGATAACATAGTTCTAAGCCTTTCTTTGCTAAATCTTGTTGCTTTAGGTAGTCCCTGTGCAGTCTGGATCGTGCACATTGAAAGATGCGGTCAACGAGGCCATGCGAGATTGGGTTTCTAATCTTTCTACTACGCACTACCTTGTAGGATCTGCGATTGGCCCGCATCCATTTCCGACTATCGTTCGTGACTTCCAAAAGATCATCGGTGAGGAGATTAAGCAACAATTGCAAGTTGCGGCTGGAAAGCTCCCTGACGTCGTTGTTGCGTGCGTCGGCGGCGGAAGCAACGCCATTGGTACTTTCTATGATTTTATCAAGAATGAGGGTGTCAGGCTTGTTGGTGTTGAGGCAGGTGGGGAAGGTGAGTACTTATCCATATCCTTAAAGAATTTGTGAATCCAATATTGCATATCAGGTATTGACGGTGACCGGCATAGCGCCACCTTATCCAAGGGCCAGCCCGGTGTCTTACACGGTGTTCGGACGTACATCCTTCAGTCTCAAACTGGACAAATTATCGAAACCCACTCAATCAGCGCTGGGTTGGATTACCCTGGCGTAGGCCCCGAACATGCTTGGTTAAAAGACTCGGGACGGGCGGAGTATGTTGTTGCCACCGATGAACAAGCTCTTCGCGGTTTCAGACTGTTGACTCAACGCGAGGGTATTATTCCTGGTAAGATATCGACCCCTGCTCAAATCCTCTTGGTTATTGACCTTTCAAACAGCTCTAGAATCATCCCACGCTATTTGGGAGGGTGTTCGAATCGCCAAGACTCTTCCGAAGGATAAAGACATTGTCATTGTAAGTTGAGACTTTTCAAAGTGATGTGATTGGTTACTTACAGAACCTGAAGTGCTTGTCTGGACGCGGAGACAAAGACGTAGAGGAAATCTCGCAGATTCTGCCCAAGTGGGCTGATACCCTAGACTGGCACATCGCTTCGCGCTCTCAGGATTAACAATGTGTATCAATTCTTGTATATGATAATCAAGTACTCTAGAATTTTGTATCGGATTTTTGATAGAAAGTACAAATTATTTAATTGTATATGGGATTGCCATATCGGGTAAGGACAACTTATCACGACTCCGGAAAGTACCTTTTTCCACTTGCACTCATAATTGTTCGAGTGGCCATGCATACCACAGCGTCTGATGCCTTTTCAGGTGCAAGCCAGCGATCTGTTGAAAGTCTCGCGTCAAGGCTGCGGAGACGGTCAGTCGAGCCCAATTGAATGTAAAAAGTTATATTGAAGGTCAGGAGTTCAGGCAAATAGTAGGCTCGCGAGCAATCGCTTTAGAAACTCTCCTAGTCCTGCGCCAGGTCATCTCGAAAGCGCGGTTCTCAAATATGGGCCAACTCGTCGAAATTATTCGAAGCGTTGGACGAAGGCTAGTTAACGCACAACCCAAAGGTGTGACCTGGAATCTATGTTCTTTGAGACCTTTCATGATCCACGTTCAAATCCGCAGAACATTCTGTTGGAAACACAGTGCGCAAGGTTCTACATCATATCAGAGAAGAATATCATACCGCAACGGGAAAAAACCCCACCACTACGCCGCAAGAATTCTCCATCGCAAAGTTTGTGCTATTAGGACAGCCGAGGGGTCATCATACTGCTGTTCCCAAGACAAATGGTGCAAAAGCTACGCTTAAGGAGAACGATCCTCATGACCCCGATTCCTTTGCACGCGGGTTGAAACCAGTCCTTATGGAGGCCATCCAAGATGTCTTGGACGAGTTAGAGACGGTGTACGACAATGTCTCGAAAAACGCAAAAGACCACATACATTCTGAGTGCGCTGTCACGTTATCATTGCCATCGCGTATTCTTGCTGCTAATACGACTTCGATGACAGTGAGATCATATTGACGCTTGGAATGTCAAGGACGGTAGAATCTTTCCTTAAATCAGCTGCTCACCACAGAAAATATACAGTTATCGTTGCAGAAACAGCACCATCGTTCGTCCTTTTTAAGTCTGGCTAGGTGGTGCCTAAAGTCTTCGTTATAGATATGGCGGACGTGACATGGCACAATCACTTTCATCAGCTGGCATATCAACATTTCTCGTTCCTGACTCCTCCATGTTCGCCATTATGTCCCGAGTGAATAAGGTCATCATTGGTGCCCACGCGATATTTGCCAATGGTGGCATGTTTGCTACTTCTGGGTCTCTCATCGCAGCAACTGCAGCCCAAGCTCATCGAACACCCGTAGTCGTCTGCGCCGGGCAGTTCAAACTGACCCCGTTATGGAATCTATATCACGAATATAGCGCGCTTGATTTTGGTGATCCGAATAATGTTCTAGGTTTTGAAGAAGGCGATCTTGTGGAAAAGGTGGAAGTGGTCAATCCCTATTATGACTATCTCCGCCCAGAATTGATTGATGTATTCATTACTAACGAGTATGTGTTTACCTCCATCCTTGATACAACTCTCTTGACAGCGTTGTGCAGTGGAGATCATCCCCCGTCGTCAATCTATCGGTAAGTATGTTACTTTGGGTGAAACTTTGTTTCTGAGTATCGTACCCAGGCTGCTCAAGGAAACGTATGATGATGAAGACAACGAATTATGATTCCATATTTTATACTGCTGTGCTTATACCTAGGCTGTCAAACTCTATGTGTAATAATTGAACGAACAGGAATGACCCTTTTTTTGGGAAAAAAGGTCAAGACTTGTTGCTCAGGATATCGAAAAAAGCTTCCTGTGGTAGGTTGACCTTGCCTACTCTTTTCATCTTCCTCTTCCCCTCTTTTTGATTCTCGAGGTGTTTCATCTTACGCTCATAATGTCCTGCAACAGGATATCGATCAGCTTTAGATCTAAAGGCTATTCTGACTCGGGGCCTACCTCCATATAAGCCCGCGGTAACATCTGCTCGCATAGCTTTCAAGGTCTCGCGCGCCAGAACCTTCTTTCCGATAACAGCTTGTATAGGCACTTCGAATAGCTGTCGTGGAATGACCTTGTCTGAAGATCAAACCATTTAGCAGCAGCCGACGGATCATTGTCAGTCAAAACTCACGAAGCTTTTTAACCCATACACGCGCAAGAGCGTCCGCTCCTGACCGATGCACAATGATGGCAAGTGCATCGACGGGATTCCCATTCAAAAGGAACGACATCTGTTGTGGTTAGAGTGTATATATGGGTCAAGTGCTTTATGGACCAAAAAGACAGATGTACCTTCGCTAGGTCGCTCTGCTTATAACCCCCATCTTCGTAACTAAACAAACCAAAAAAGTTCTTACCTAGAGGAGCAGAATACCAGGTTAATTAAACTCACTCAAAACTAGCAAAGCCTGAGCTGCGACTCTTAAGCTGGTCGAAGAAGTTTGTCACAATCTCACTGAGAGGTATCGTGCAGGTAAGCATGATTCGAGATGATTCGGAAGGACTCGTTCCTGAGTCCAGGTAACGATGCTCAAGTTCTTCAGCGCGGTGGGAGAAGCACAATTCCATCATATCTCCAAAGTATTCTATGTCAAGGCGGTTAGCAATGACGGAACGAAGCTACTTTCCGATAGATACCCTCTGGCATGATAATCGATGCTTTGACGACCGGTTCTTGAATCTCTTTAACCTTGCAAGTAGAGTCGGCAGTCTCAGGGAATTCGGTAGGGTTGCTAACGAAGACCTCCTTGTTGTCCCGGTAGATCACTACGCCAAAAATGAGACGATGTCACAACAATGGCTCAGGTCCTGACATTTGTACGGCACAGTTGGCGCAGTGATGATGATGTTGGCGTCATATTCGTCCTCCAGACGTTGACGGAAGACGTCCATGTGAAGTGTGCCAAGAAAGCCAAGACGACACCCTTGCCCAAGAGCACTTGACGACTCTCTCTGAACAGTAACGCTGCGATCCGTCAGAGTAAGCTGACAGGAGTTAGTCACTGAAGAGATACCGTAAAAAGAAATGCCACACCCGTTTGATCGATTCTTCAAGTTTAGGGAAGTCACTGCTTTCAATAGGAAATATACCAGCGAAAACCTGCCAGTTGTGAGCAGAGCACTCTCTCAAATACACGAAACGAAGCACCATAGCTTTTGCAGGCTGGAAGCCAGGTAGTTGATCCACAGGTTCGCCAACGCGATGCAGCGTGTCGCCAATATGGGCTGAACTAGACGTTAAGCTTTGTCAAACAAACAAAAGTAAAGAAAATCAAACCCTCAGAAGATTCCTTCATATTGCAGGCAATGTACCCGACCTGGCCAGGACGAAGACTGTCTGTAGGAACCTCCTCTGGATGCACTATCCCTAACTCTGTCACCTCATACTTCTTGCGAGTGTGGCACGACGTAATTTTATCACCTGAAAATTTGTAAAAATTCGTCAACGAGGAACAAAAACGACATACCCTTACGAAGGATACCTTGCTGAACATTAATCAGCGAAATGACACCGCGATATCGGTCATAACTGCATATACTTAGTCAAGATACTAGAAGAATTACTGAAGCCAAACATACAAAGAATCGAACAGAAAAGCTTTGAGAGGCGCAGTTGTACTGCCAGTCGGGGGTGGTATCCGAGTAACAATTGCTTCCAGAACGTCTTCGACACCTTGACCAGTCTTTGCAGAAATACGGATGATGTCGTCGGGATTGATACCAAATGTGGAGTGCATTTGGGCCGCTATTTGTTCAGGCCGAGCAGCAGGAAGATCTATCTATCCAATAGAGGTTATAGAAATTGGAGACGGCCAGAGATTACGAACCTTATTGAGAACGGGGATGATTGTAAGACCCCGATCTTTCGCATTATGGAATACTGAGATGGATTGCGCCTGAACGCCCTGACTAGCATCAACCTGAAATGTTTTTAATGCTAAAGAGAGGAAAGGAGTATAACTCAGGACGAACCAGCAGAAGAGCGCCTTGGCAAGCCGCTAGCGATCTAGATACCTCCCATGAAAAGTCTACATGCCCCTGAAGTTATACATGAGGTCCTTCTTGAAATTTTGAAGGAAGAGCTCGATACAGACTGGTGTATCAATGAGATTGAGCATGTAGTCTCGACCTTTAAAGTGATGAACCATGCTAACACCGTGTGAATCCTCATTCTGACGAAAAAAGGCATACTTACCTTGCTGTTTGTGCCTTGACTAGATTCCAATGAGATTTCGAGAGCCTGCTAAAAACGGCTATGAGACACACCCGTAATCCCACGTTCTCTCTCCACTTTGAGTTTGTCTAGAACCTGCTCATTCTTCCCGATTTCCTTCTTTTTTATTGTTCCCGTGAGCTGAATAGCAATAAGCCTCGCATAGCAACTAGGGGATGCAACTCGCCGACCTCCAGCAACCTAGTATTGCATTTAGACAAAGTAAATGAGAGGATGTGAACACGCACCGGTCCGCAAGGGTCGATTTACCGTGGTCTTAGACTGATTCAGCGTCAATGAAGACGATATAGGACTGAATTGATAGTCACCAATATGCGCGATTATCGAAAAATTCCTATCCCATGAATGAGTGTCAGAGCTTGAATATCTAGAAGATTCACCACCTTAGCAGGTCACAAGTAAAATCTTCCATTGCAAGACGTTTGGGCGCGTCATTTCGTGGTGAAGTACTGAATAATCGTGGCTGTAAACATTCCGAGAGCCAGCGTGGCTGTTCAAGTACAACACGGTTGAAGAAATGCGACTGCGAACATCCTGAGAGCAAGCGCGACGCTTCAGATACAACGCGTAGATTAGCCCTTTGCCAGGAAGAGAGCAATCTCATTTCCGTCAATAATAATACTGTTGTCGTATATTGTCGGCTTGCAAACTATGACTCGAGCGCTTCACTGGTGGTAGGATCCATGTACTTGCTGTCATTTCAATGTCCAAGCTAATAAATTTCGGTGAATTGATTTGTCAGCAACAATTCCCGCCCTCGTGTCTCAGCTCCCAGTGACGCTTTAATGGAATTGTTAGGAGTCTAAATTTAGAGTAATCACACAAGTTTTGTCACGGTTGACAGTGTACGAATCACGTCGTAGAACATGGTGAAAATATCTTGGTGCACTTATCCTATTCGAGAATACTGAACAAAACAGACTGCAGATATCGAAGCGCTCGTCCTTTCTGGAGAGTTTTTTAATGGCCCTGAAAGCTCTTCTTCACCTAGTAGATCCCCATCAGCCGACGCGGGGTGGCATGACCATGAGCTGAGCGAAGAAGCCAAGAGGAGAGAAGAACAGGGTCTCGACTACGACTCGGACGAGGAACGCCGAAATTTCCAAAAGGCGCGAGAGGACTATGGCGAGTCAATTGGTATGGGGCCTGGACGTACAGGAGTGAAGGGTGTAATACGGGATCGAGACGAGTCAGAAAGACTGAACATGGAAAAGAGGAATCACGAACTTGACGAGATGCGTAAGAGAATGGAGAAGAGCGATCTGGGGGGCAAAACGTTCTTAGAGGAGGAAAGGGAAAAGCGGTGGGACGAAAAAGTGGATGAGATTGTGTTTAAAGAACGGCAGGCTGCAACCGAGCAAAAAACGGACGTTTTGGGGCGCATACGAGAAGTACGCTTTGGACATTTGAGGGAAGTAGGTGCGAAGGGTTTTTTGAATGGTATTGAAAATGAGAAAAGGGGTATCTGGGTCGTTGTCCACCTCTACGATTCAGTACGTTCATGCTGTCTTTCCAGATCCTTTGCATGTCAAGCTCATCCGCCAACCAAGTCCTTAGAGCGATGTTATGTTGTGGATGACATATTGGCACGGTTAGCTCGTCTCTATACAGACACCAAGTTCCTTCGGGTACGTGCAGCTGCTCTGGGATTTGCAAAGAAACCTTCCGCGTCATCAAGATTGTCAAAATTGCAGCATCGGGATGATGACGACGGTCCTTATAGAGATTACAGAGATGAAGAAGAGGAGGAGGAAGAGGAAGGAGAAGAAGGTATTGAAGACGACGACGACGACGTAGATCTCGACATGCTTCCGACTATGCTTGTCTATCATGATGGCGAGTTGATTCACAACTGGGTCAGAGTAGATTGGGAAGCAGGCCAGGCAGGCCTCGAGGAGTTGCTGGATAAGTTGGTGGTTAGATTACGCCTCTTCCTTCTCCAAAACTGACGCTGCGATAGGCATCACATCCTCCCCCGCCCGGAGTCAATGTTCAGTGCTGATCGTATTCTTGGCCTCTCCACCGACGATGACGATTTTGATCTGCTATGGAGTGATGATGACGACACGGATCTTCGCACATAGGTCGTTTTCTTTTATATCGCCATATAACACCTTGGATGCCATGCTGTACGTACATGTATTTCAAACGTACGTTCTTAATGTATGATATCGTATTCACATGATCATCGTCATCCTCGTAGACTGTCCTTCACAATGCCCGATCCTCCATCGTATGAGGATGGTTGCATCGAGTTTTCTGGGATGTCGACGGCTCTTAGATCGGGATGAGTTGGCAGCTGAGAGTCAGAACCTGTAGATGCGCACTCATAGCGGCCCAACAAAATTCTCCTATACACTCACAGTTCGATGTATGAAAGTAGCAATGTTAATTGTTGCCATAAATCGTCAACATCGGTCTAGGATGACTGACTGCATCGTATTCTCAGCAACTTTGGATTCTCGTCTTTTTGGCATTTAAAGCACTTAGATAGTTTACCGAGAGCCATCACACTAAGAGTGCCAGAGTCATTAAGACCACAATACATATTCTGTGTTTGTTGCCCCTACAGAGAGAAATTGAAAAGCCACAGTTATCAATATGGTGCTACGACGCTTTGACCATGGAGTGAAATTAGAAGATACGCGCATGAGGGCTACATAATGCATTTGGTAAAGAACACGACGTTATCGGTTTATATACATGAGCCATCATTAGCACGACGATACATGAAATGAGACTTCATAGAAGCTTCAGTCAAAGAAAACTATGTCAGCCAAGTTTCAAGAGAGAAAATGAATGAACGTGAATGCAACCATCAACGTTGAATCCCAATAGACCATCTTGTGAGCAAGCCAGCATCTAGTAATCCTATCTCCCAATCAAGTAGAAATACATGCTCCCGCCATCCCTTTTCACCCCAATTCTCCACAAGTCCGGTGCGAACAACCTTGTCAGCAACGATATGGTCTCTCCATAACCGTAAAATCGTAACATATTCTGACGTGACGTTGGTGACCGAAGATATTAACGCCGCTGAAGTAGTTGAAGATAGTGCTTTAATGACAAGGTGCAGGTTTAAAAATAATGGTGTTGAGGTTCGTTGGATGATGTGGCGACCTAAATAATTGCGGTGAGCGAAAGGTAGACAGCAAAGCATGAATTGGTCCGAGTAAAGTGGAAAGTTTGAAGCCATCGAGGTAAAACGTATGGTTCCAACAACGTCCTTGTTAAGGCGGCATTGAAAGCAGCGCAAAGCTCTTTCCACGTCGTTGTACGCTATAAAATCCAGACAAAGGAGGGGGTTGGCATAGGTTGACGTCGAGAGATGAGTCTTCAACGATGATATAATGGATCCTGTGGATGAAAAGAGCATGTCGGGAAATACAATTGAAATAGTGGAAACTATTTTTCAAATTTAGCATTCCCAGTCCAATTGAACTTGATATCAATGACGAACATGTGGAATGGCCTTCGTCTTGCTTCTAGATGGTAAGAATCAGGGATTATGGAGCAGTATAAATTCCATCACTCTTGCCTCGTCGGAATGCCCAAAGAACAACGAACTCAGAATCCAAACCAAGAAAGACACTCGCCAATGAAGATCCAGATAAAAACCAATTGTCCATCCGTAGATTCGAAGGCGAGAACGAAATATATGCGCAAGATCCTGAGGATTTCTTGCCTCTATGATACCGTCTATGACATTCTTCAAAAGGACAGAGGCAGATACCCTCAAAACCTTTGGGGGACGAGCAAGAGCAAGATTATTGAGTAAATCTGCATATTTCGAAGGCCATGCGGAGGATGTTGGTACGAAAACAGATATCAATGCTTGATAGGAATCCGAACATGTCTGAGTGGCCCTTTTGGACTTCCAACACACCAAGTAGATGACAAACGCTGTATGAAGGAGTCCGAGACCAAAAACTAGTGGTACAAAGTACCACCCTTTGGTTCCCCAAAGAATCATGAGTTGGCGTGTCTTTGTGGAGAGATTTTGAACAATTCTGAAACCAATATTCACGATTAGACTGATGATCTGTTCGAAGAGGGCTTGAGCCGTTCGCGGCATTGGATACAATTACACTGTCCCTAACCCCCAGGTGCGCTGTTAAGTGAAGACTGGTGAAGACTGGTGATAGTTGAGGACGGTACTCAGTCACGCGTCCAACCCCGCGATCTTGTACGGATGAATCGGATGGAGAACATCACATCAATCACATGAGCGTGTCAAGGGTACCACAACGACTGATTGATACACACTAAATTCATTGATTCCGATAAACGCTCGAAAGTCCCATATCTTGTGCCATATGGACATTCGTATTCTAAATCTTCCTTGCGAGGTCAGCGACTGGACCGTGACTCGAAGCATCGCTACTATTGTCCACTCCAAAGAATTCACACCCAGACCACGCAACGAAAATGCGGTACAACGCCCGATCAACTTCAAAGTCAAGTTGAACCCAAGCAAAGCAGGGGGCGTAAGAAACGATGGATCAGGAATCTTGACTCTACCTACTTGTGAAATCGGAAACAAGTTCTTGAGATGTGTTGAAGACAGCCCTTTGAAAATAGAGGGCAAGAGGATCAAATTTCGGTATTTCGGACAAGCTCGTCGCCATGAAGCAGCTACATTGGACAAGACTCCTTACACTGACCCAGACATTGAAGAAGAACATCAGCAGAAGCTCTGGGACCTATCAGAAAAGTTTCGAGTGAACGCCGTTCAATTTGGTGTGTTCTATCGACCCACACATCCTTCAAATGACAATGAACCTCTCAAATCCCGTGCTTTCTCCGTTGAATGGGAGCGTAGATATGACATCGACAGTGAAGGATGGCTTTCTTTTGAATATGATCACAAAGTCATCCGAATTACGGTTAGTTAACAAGACTCAAAATACCCTTGTTTCCTATTGATCGTCTGTATAGCTTGGAAGTGAGATGAAGGATCATATTGGCTCAAGCATTGCCGTCAACTTTGGCAGCATCCAGAAGATTGCTGTCGGCTACGATGGTGATCCGTGTGTGTATAGCTATTGTTCCAACTTGGTCTTGATCATTCATTTTTTACAGATATCTGCTTCGATACCTTGACGCCTCCAATATTCGAAGAAATCGATTTTCACCGAACTTTGACTGGTAACAAGGATAAAGATAATCGAAAATTCCGACGCAGAATTGGGTCAATCAATGAGGGACATAGAATGGTGGCACCGTATGCCCACCATCTACGTCTTCTCGTCTATAACGGCTCCTTTGACATGGCCACCAGATTCAAAGACATGTGCAAAAAAGCAGGACTAGCAGAGAGTATGATCATCCGCTGTGAAGGGCCGCACAAGATTGAAGCGGATCGCTTGGGATTTTTCACGCCCAAAAGACTCTATAATCTTCAGAACGAGTTCAAGCGCCTTCCCTGGTCCATTGCCTTCCAGCTCGAATCTCTTCTGCATAATTGTCTCCTTCACACCGATGATCTCTCCAGTATCTTGAAACAAGTTCAGGCCATGTGTAAATGCTCAGGTTATAGCGAACGATACATCAGTGCCCTTCTTCGTCACTATCACGAGAAGCTTGAGGTTCGTTCTATCCGCAAATCACCTCTGAAATGTTTCCAAGAAGTCAGCGAAAATTTCACAATCGTTGACTCTGCATTACCAAGGGGCAACTTTCTTTGTTCACATGTGACCTTTACGCCAACACGAATGATACTAGAAGGCCCTTATGCCACTCAATCTAATCGAGTCATCAGGATGTATGAAGATCATTTGGATCATTTTGTGCGTGTAGACTTTCGCGATGAAGATCGACTCCAATATCGGTGGGATCGCGAAGTTGACGGGTCAATTTTTCTCCAACAACGCGTCGCTGGTATACTGAAAAATGGCTTTGAACTTGCTGGAAGGAATTTTGAGTTCCTGGCGTATTCATCTTCGTCTCTGCGCGAGCACGCTGTATGGTTCATGAACCCATTTGACCATCCTGAAAAAGGGCTAGTGAATTCAGAATTCATTCGACAGACCCTTGGCGATTTCAAAGATACTCAGCTTCTGCGTCAGCCCTCTAAATATGCTGCTCGTTTGGCTCAGGCGTTTACAGCGACCGATCCGTCCGTAAAAATTCGCAGAACAGAATGGGAAGAAGTGGATGATCTTGGGACTTATCCCTATTTCTTCACAGATGGTGTGGGGACGATTGCGAAGTCGCTCGGGGATGAGATTTGGGCGGCTTTGTGTGCCGGACGTGGTGATCATGGCGATAGAACAGTTCAGCCGTCTGCGGTTAGACATCATTGCTACTTGTCAACGTTGGCTTATCATCTTTGCAGTACCAAATCCGTTTCCTGGGCTACAAAGGTGTAGTCGGGGTCGATGAGCGACTTGATAAACTCTCTGGTGATATTCGCATGCGTCTTCGAAAATCCATGAGGAAATTCTCTGTGTCTGAAGTGGAATGGGCTGAAATAGAGATTGCCCAATCTTTCGAGCGTCCTAATACTTGCTATCTCAACCGGTAAGAGTTTTTCTCGTTTCAGTGTGCATTTGAAAACGATTTTTCATAGACCTCTCATAATGATATTGGAGGACCTGGGAGTGAGACTGGACTCATTTGTTCGGCTTCAGGAAGATGAAGTGGCGGAGGCTCTCACCATAAATGATTCTAGCCTTCAGTTCCGGAATGTACTGGATGCGCACAGCCTGGGTCGACCGTATCGGTTATCTCATCTTCTGCATAAGCTTGAAGACATCAAGCTCGACCTGCATGCACGACATGTCACTCCCGGGTTTGATAATGATTTTATCCGCCAGATCCGCCAAGCCTCAATGATGGACATTTTACGTGACATCAAGCATAATGCACGTCTACGTATTCCGGAAAGCTATCTTCTGGTCGGCGTTGCAGACGAAGGGCCGGCATACGTAGCCGCTGGCGTGGATAACGTATACACACTCCCTGAAGGACACATCTTTGGTTCGTTGTGCTGTCAGATATATCGCAGAATGTCGCCACAACTATGCTGCTCCAATTCTAGTTTGCATTCAGAAGTCTCCCACAGAGGAACCAGTGTGGTTGGAAGGTTCATGCTCGATCTCGCGAAGTCCAGTGGTTCATCCAGGGGATGGTAGCACGAAATTTTGCCTGATTAAAGACCTCTCTGACCGCCTTTGAAACAGTCCAACGTGTCCGTGCTATAGGAAAGCCTCCCGCAGACAAGGCCTGTCTTTTCGCACACATGAAGAATGTGGTTGTACTTCCCTCCGTCGGTGTGTAGGCCTTGGATTACAATTTACATATCACTCATCGGATCATTCACTAGGGACGCGCTCATTAGCATCTCAGCTCGGCGGTGGCGATTTAGACGGGTACGCCTACGACATTCTTTCATTCCATTTTTTCCTCGAGGTCAATCTTGCTTTGTTTTATCTGTAGTGATCAGTTCTCTGTTATTTTCTACGAACCTCTTTTGCCTTCCGATACCGAGGAAGCTGCGAACTATGAGTCTGCAGACGCATGGACCATTGAGCGCGACAGTACCGTACAAGATATCTGCGATTTTATTGTCGAATACATAAACTCGGATGTACTGGTATGGTGATTTCATATTGCAGTACCCGATCAATCTAATATTTTCCCCAGGGTTTGTTATCAGACAGGCTTCTGGTGATTGCTGGTAGGTCATGGTCCATAAGAAATTTCCGATACCTCATTGCTTTTGTAATCCTTAGATCAATCTAAGGTGAAGTTGATGGTATTTTGTGCGTTAATGCAGCGAGAAACTCACGTTCTTGTTGTGTAGTACGGGATCCGCGATGAGGATTGCCTTTGGCTTGCGCAACTGTGTTCTCAGGTAAGTCTCAACCCTCTTCGGCATCACTGTTGCTGTACTTAGAATGTCGGTGTATAGGCGGTTGACTATCCCAAGCAAGGAAACAAGGTCGATATCGACAACGATAGATTGCCTCGGACACTCATCCGTTGCAAGCCTGACTGGCACGCAGCTGAGGTTGTCTCGCCGCGTCACACTGATTACTACGAGTCGGACCGTGCCCTCGGAGTATTGTATCGTTCAATCACCTTGAAAAATCCTGAGACCGAGTCTGTTGATCAAGTCGGGAAACAGCTCCCTCTTACGGACCCTATTTCTCACCGTCTGAAAGGACTTGTCAAGGCCCACCTCAATCCCAGTCTGCGTCCTGAAAATCTTCCGGCGATGTTCAAACGATATAGTGACGAACTTAATTATATCTGCGCCACACATGTCTTGTCGAACACGCCTGGTAACCGTCTTAGTGAAGCCGAGATTGTTGCGGGTACTATTCTTGCAAAATGCTCCCAAAAACGATGGAGAAAAGACAGAATATACCGGATGCGACTCCATGCTTCAACTCTTGTTCGGGACATCCAGCGACAGCTTATTGAAGATCTGCCCAAAGCCAATCACGAGCAACTTGTCAACGGGCTCTCGACTGCCTGGGCTGCTTGGGAATACAGCCAGAGACAAAATCATACTTTCGGTGCAGGTAGCTTTGGCCTCATCGCCCTGGGCGTGATTTTCGATTGCCTCGATAGATTAGGAGGGATCCAAGTTCTTGAACCAAATGGCGAGGCAGACAACTTCGAAGACAATGATGGATTGTTATAGGACGGTTGAAACTTGGACTTTTCATTGGAAACAACAGGCCAAGTCCCATCGGCTCAGTATCCTGTAGATTTTATACATCATGATGTGGATGTTTGAGCGAGTGAATCGTGTACTTACATGCAAACAGTAGTAGATTTCAACGTTGATTGTACGATATCGAGGCTTTCGTCTAGGGTTCCAGAAAGTTTTCAACACAACTGAAAGTGTTTTTGCAATTCGTTTTCTGAGTGGTCCGCATGTGCCGCGCGTGACATGTTGACTGCGTCACCAGCCCACAAAAAACCTTACCGTACTATCCGTATTCTCTACTGGTACTTGTTCCGGGATCCTCCTGGCTATAAAAAGGTCTACTAGTAGTGTTTGGGCTAGCTTTTCGGGAATATAGACTTACACCAGTCACAAACGCGAGACTATTAGTGTGACCGTATACTACCTATTTAGGTGGACTAAAAAACCGATGCCGTGACAGCACATGCGCTCTGCGTGACCCCATATGACTATCAGTGGCAGGTCGGCAGGAATTCCGAAGCACCGTGCCGATCGAAGTAGGGTCCGGGGATCAGGGATGGGAGTCGTCCATGGCCCCGGTAAGCAATGCGGAGTGCGAAAGCGGGTATTACATAGTAGGGACGGCACGTTAACGGCAGATAGTATGGAAGCTTCTGTGAGGGCTGTATGAACTCCGACAGGATCAAACTGTAGTCAAGTGGCTATGGGGCGTAACCGGCAGGTTTGAAATGGCTTCGGGCCGGAGTACCTTAGGAGTGTCCGTAAATCACACCTGTACATACTGCGGGGGAGGACATAGGGCAAAGCCCCAGCGCTCCCTTGAAAATAATAGGAATACAACAACAACAATCGCGCAGTTGACGCGTTGGCAACTTTGTTGACGTCTTGGTTGACTGACAAGCCTGTGAAATCAACCTACAGCAGGTCAATCACCATTTTCATTAGCCACATGTCTTCACAAACTTCCTTCCGAGAAGAAGAGGAGGAAATCAGCTCAGAGGAATATGACAGCCCCAAACAGGTGTTCGAAGATGAGAAAGGCAGTCCAATCTGGTTCTTCCTTCACAAATCCATATCAGATTGGCAGAGGCAAAATCTCATTGATACGATACAGGTATTTCAAGCTGCAAAAGTACTGATTCTGATCATACTCAATGAGCCCAGTCGAATGGCGGGATTGTTCGGCCCACTGATTCCGATGTTGATACCGTTCTTGTCGACGTGCACTCTTTGGATTGCAACAAGGATGATCTTCAGCTCGCTTATAACTCCCATAGTAATCCTTCGAAGCGGAGAATATGGGTAGAACCCATGAATTTTGTGTCACGATGCCTAAGGGAAAGGGCTGTGAGGCATCGCCAACCCGAACCGAAAGGGATGGGGGGTCAAATCGATTCAGACAGGTGAAGATTCTTCTGCTACCAATCATTATTCTCTAACAGATTCAACTACAGGATGCCTTTCACTGATGAGGATGACTTCAACCTTGCCAGGTATCTCGCTATCAGAATACCTTATGTGCAGATAGGCGGCCGTCGGGGTTATGGTGTTTATAAAGACTTGTACCGGGCGGTGTGTTCATGCTGGATATCCATTTGACGAGCATGACTTCTCAAGTTTTTGTTTACAGTACAGTGCAGATCCTGAAGAATATGAATGGGTAATCAGGCACCCATGGCAAAGCTGGAGGAATCGATACAATAAGAACACCCCCCGCTTCGATAATATGATAGATGTTTACGTGAAAACGGAGAAACCAGAGCGTAAACAAGCCTATAGTCTGCAACGAAAATACAGAGGTTGGCAATGGCCAGACGAATCACGAAAAGGAAATGAAGAACAATCTGGAAACCTTTCGAAGAGACGTCGTGTTGACTTTTATCCAGATTCTCTCGAGAATCGTGCAAAAGTCGGGCGTCCAACCACCCGAAAAGGCAAAGAGAGGGCGGTATCAGAGAAGGATGTCAATGATACCCACCGTCAGCCTAGGTGCATTCTGGAATCGTAACGCAAAATCGACATCTAATTGTTTCCTGACAGCCTATTTCATGAAGGTCTCGCAGCAAGTGAGCCTGGGCCCGCGAGGAAGGCGCCAAACACAAGAGATGGTCATTGGCCTAGTCGGCGACCTCGTGTTAACCCACCTTCACAACCTTATACATCACAGGCAACTCTTGTAGAACCAAGTCACCAGACGCAAGAGCCAGAACCTCCACAAAGGGCCATTTCTGACTTGCCCTCTCAACAACGCCAACATAGTAATCTCTCACGGAGAGAGACAGATTTTGCATTTCAGCAGAACAGGGACCCCTTATTGCCTAAAGGGTCCGACGTTTTGGCCGCACTCGGGCCTTCTGCTCAAGTATCCGGCGCAGGTGCACACATGAAGACTGTTTCCACTTCTACCCGGCATCGGCCAATGGCTAGAAAAACGGCACAGCGATCCGGAACTCCACTTGAGTCGATTGTAATCACGCCATTAGACCCTCCATATCGTAATGCCAGGTCGAAGTCTCGATCCATGGAGGAGCCATATGAGCTCTTGCGCGTGAACACGGCACGGAAGAAGGAAACGGTAAACGAACATCGTAGTGCCAACATAGCACTGCTGGAAGAAGCGAATGGGAACTATCAGCCACTTGTAGAATTTTCCGAAACACATCTCCCCCCAGATCTTATCGCACAAATAATGGAAGAAGAGCAGGACGTCGAGGACCTTTTGATCGACAACATTAGCGGACGATCACAAGCAATCGAAGACGGATTGCAGACCCATACAAAGGATAGCCTTTCAGTTCGGAAAGCAAGAGGCGGCAGTACTAGTGAACTCAAGTATCTGGATTCTGATGACGCACAAACAGATGACCAGTTGCGTCTACCACAGATTCAGGCTAGGTTACGCGTGTCTTCACAAGAGCCCAATGTCCGCCCGGATGAGATGTTGCGACGCTTTCGAGAAGCCACCATAAATACTCCTCACTCCTCTAGGGGACTCAGTGTCCAACCAGTACCTTTTTCTCCGGCGCAAGCCGACCGTATGACCACCAGATCTGGACGCAGCGCGCCTGTGCACAGTCAAGACGTGTACAGTATATCTCTGGGTCCACGTGCGCCTGCAGCACATTCCCAGCTCCGGCGAGAGTCAACATCAAGCAAGGATTCTTTCCCAATCGCGGGGACCAAAGCAAGTGCTGCGAAGAAAACCATAGAAACGGAGAAGCACACACCATATAGACCACCTGCTGGAACTAGGGCAGCACTTCTGAAAAGAAACTAGCATGCATGCAGAGCATAGAGATTACTGTATCCTGTTTGGACCTTTCTGGCGATCAATGATTGAGATGATGGAGTCATCGATTGTCCAATGATCAATTGTCTATTCATTCTCGGTCGGTATCGTAAGGTATGATAATAAGGGTACAACTATTATGGGAGAGTAGTATAATACTGTAGCTATGTATAAATCAGCCAATTAAATACCATAAATGAGGATTACGAGAGAAGACTGTCTCCTTGAAGCTCTTCAAATTTCTTGCGAGCCATTCGTATATTCAACTTCAATGCAGCCGTTTCTAACAGAAGAAAAGTGTGGTTACTGGATGCCGCCCGCCGAAGAGCATGAACTCTTTACCTATCGTAGGTTCATGGACAATGACAAGAACATAAGTGTTCTTTGTCATCTCATCGAGCACCGCGGTAAAGTCATACAATTCCATCTCAAGTGAATGGAATTCTTCTCGGACCCGAGAACACGAATGCTTGAATGCCTTGACAAGCTCTGAAGTCCGTTCATAACGTGTCGGCTCCAGTCGATGACGGCTCAGGTCGAGCTGCTCCGTTGATCTTGACGAGGACGTAGCGATGACGAGAAATGTTGTACGCTCAAAGAGGATGACTTCGGTGGCGCTACACGCCGTCGCAAATGTGGCCAGGTGTTTGGACAGAACCGCCGCGTTAGGGATGAGGGTATGGACAATGCTTGACCACGCCTGTTATAGTGTTCGTCTGTTGTGCGTAGAGATGGAGGGGGAAATTACCTTGTATAGACTTTCATCATAGATACTTGTCCCGAATACATCAACTATTCCGTCACCGCTCGCCTCTTCCAGTTCTTTTTTCTTCTTCTCAAAAACGGCGCTCTTTGACCCACGAGCAAGGTCCATCTTATGGATAAGTAGGAAAACGGCAGCGTCAGGACTAAACTGTTTCAGGCCTTCCATACAATCGCGAAAATACTCAAGATCCTTGTTCATTCCTTGCGATTCGATATCAAACACATATATCATGACGCCAACATGTTGAAATATGGTAGACCGCTGGGTCGTGAGGTAGGAGTCCATAAAAGCATCTTGACCGCCGCAGTCCCAGAGATTGAGGATGAGGTCCCCGAGAAAACGGACATGATTCTGCTCCACATCGATGGTAGCGCCAAGGCGTGTTGTCAAAGAGGCCGGGTTGTTGGAGCTTCAAAAGATGGAGGAGCAGCTCGGCAAAGTCAGGAGGAAAACCTACAAGATCAGCGAGCGCATTGAAGTCTTCCCGCTTCCCGAGGCACCCATGAGGAGGACCTAGACGTCATGTTATTTCGATGGGCGAAAGCTGCGGCGCTGGCGCACGTATTAACCTTTTTCTTCATGTTATAGCGGCCAACCCGGCGGACAAGTTTGAGGGAGCAAGGGGGCAGTGTTTGTTGACAAAATATGCCAATTGAACAAACCGCGTCGTAATCAACACCAAGTACGGTACATGTCCGGCGGAATAAGATATACATTAGGCTTCAAATACAAGTCATGATACAGGTCTTAAGCTTCTCTCCTTTGTCTCTAGTTGAATTTTCCTTGGCCCCAACGGCGAACGTGCGACCCCATCTCTACTGCAGCCAATCCCCAGTCCTCGCCATGGTTATGTCCCTTATTCTCGCCCCGACCGAGCCCAGCTCGTTCTAATGCCTGATCGTCATTTAGAGCCGTCAAGACTCCGAAGATCACAGGAACACCAGTATCCAGTTGCACTTTCATCAAGCCATGCGAGACACTGTCGCAGATGTATTCAAAGTGCATGGTCGACCCCTTGATAAGGACACCAATCGCAATGACTGCATCGAATGGTTCGTTCAGCATTAGCACAGCAGGTGCGGAGGCCGAAGTAGAACTAGGTCGAGGTGGAGAGCCACCAAAGTTAAGTCCGCCGAGAAGATCATTGACGTTCGACTGCGGCTGGACGCGACCGCCTGCGATAACCCTTGCAAAATTAAGACACATGTAGTAGATCAGCCGATTTAAACACACTTTGAACACGCAAAAGGAAGCTCGTAGCTTCCGGGAACAGACTCGATGACGATGTTGCTCTCTTTCACTCCCCTTTCCTTGAGTTTGGCTATTGCGCCTGCAAGCAGGGCGTCGATGACAGCCTTGTTCCAACGAGCATGAACGATGGCTACGCGTAGTTCTGATCCATTCAGTTGGGGTGCTGCAGGAATCCCTTTGATTGTGCTCATCGTCGTCGCGTTCTAAAGACGAGAAACCGCGCGTGACGTTTCCATTTTCGGACTTTTACGACAGTATTCTCGATCGAGTAACTTTTTTCTTCCTTCGCTTCATCCTCCTTACCGACATTTCTGGGTTTTTGCGCGATGGACGCCCACCTAGCTGGTGTGTTTTAACCTTATTTCTTTCTAATTCAAATTCATGTTGAATCTTAGCAACTTATACCCTCATACACTCATTCCTTAGGAAACACTCCCATAGCAAGGCTGCTCTAGCTGTCAAAAAGGCTGCAAAAGACATTGTTGTCCTAAAGGATGACATAGAAATAGAAGGACCGTCCTTAGACATCATTGTAATGGAGTGGAAAGCTGCACAAGTGGCGACGACGGGGACTAAGTCTTCCTCGTACGTTGTCTCTTGCTCCTTCTGATATCATCATAATTGATGGGAGTTGCGAAAATTCTAGTTCTGATTCGGACTCTGAAGGTCAGTATGATGATTTGCGAATTATGGATTCCTTACGAGTTCATCCTGACTTAGATTCATCGGATTCGAGCGATTCTGATTCCAGCAACCTAAGTGACTCTAGTGTCACGAGTTCCACTTCAAAGACGTCTACTGAACCCTCGAAGCTGGCGGACGCTGATGGACAGGTGAAGGCCAAGGTTTTTTCGAAAGCTGCGTCCTTATCAGGCGAATCATCCTCAGGTATATATTACTTTGTTTCATGCATGCACAGATTTCGACTTAACTAGATTCTACAGACTCTGAAAGCTCATCCTCTTCATCCTCCGACTCAGGTACATCGTTTAATACTTTCCGCACATGTGTATTCCAAGCCTTGCAGATAGCGAATCTAGCGACTCTGACACTACAACGACCAATTCCAAGCCTACCCAAAAGCCGATCAAGACGAAAATCAGCCGGGAAATCAAGGTTGAGCGCCAATCTAGTCAAACACTGACATCCGGGAGCAGTTCTATCTCTTCGGCTTCTGAAGACGCTTCTAGCCGGAAGACGTTGAAAGAAGACAAGAACACTGATAACAATGATAGCTCAGATTCAGGATTGTCTTCCTCGGATTCTGAAAATGATGCAAGCGTCAAATCCAAATGTGCCAAAGACAAAAAGGTGACCTCGACTCCAAATAAAGAGGTCAAGTCCAAAACAACCAAGCCGAAGCAAAGAAAATCGTGCTCATCCAGCTCATCGAGTTCAGATTCAGATTCGTCAACGGACGAAGATGAATTAGAGATAGTGAAGCCGAAGAAGAAACATATTACTACGAACGATAGCAATGAAACCCCCGCTCAAGCCACGAAGAAGCGCAGGATTACAGAAGATGGGACAGCCGTGGTGACAGCAACAACAGAGACTGTAGAACCACCTCAAAATGGACCCCACTCCAGTGGCCGTATCAAAGCAAATGGCAAACCCGCACGCAAGAGTAACACGCCGTTCCAGCGCGTGAACCCTGAAAAGGTCGATCAACAAGTCCTTCTCCAAAACAACGGATATATGGCCAAGGTGAGTACATGTCCATTCCTACCATGTATTCATCCACAGATTCGTAACTTCTTGAAAACTTTTGTCTGCTTTCTCATATGTAGGCTGCCCCGTCGAATGATTATGGTGCACGTGCGCATCAGGATTTAATTGTCACCCGTGGTGCAGGCTTTAGAAAGGAGAAGAACAAGAAGAAAAGAGGCAGCTACAAGGGAGGAACCATTACCGTACGTTTTTCTGTTCTCTTTCTCCCTCAATCTTACAGTTCGTTCATGATTTTTTTTGGCAGTTGGAAAGTCACAGCTTCAAATTTACTTGACCTAGATTGGCATAGACAATGTATATACCTCGTTGTGATCTTTATAGCATAAAGCAATTCATTCAACTTTTCTATCTTGACCTGCATGACTCTGCGCATCAATCTTTTAATCCCTGCATTAAATGCACCCGTTCAATATCAATCTCTGAGTGATATAACATGTCGAATTACAATCATGTGATGTTGGACGGATGCAATTTTGTCAGGGCACCCGTTATCTTGAAGCGATGTCCAACAAACTTACAAAATGACGGAATGATTTGCCGTTGAAAAGGTCTATTTGGAGTAGACTATGTACTGTATCTGCTCACTCATTTCTTCCTCCTTTGATATCTTCTTCAACAGAGCAATAGCTACTGGGTATTCGACAATCAAACTTTCTGACGGCACGATCCGCGCCTACGAGATACACGGCTCGTTCCACCTCGGTAAAAGAATCCCAATCGTCCCCGTTTGCGGTATGAGCAATCTACGCGTCGACTACGAGCGACTGACCGAAGTCTTTCCCAGACACGTCCTGGTACGTTCTTCCATATTCAATCACCAGAAAACTGCAATGACCACCTCCGCATTGATAGTCCTGATCTACGACCACTGATATGCTCTCACTATTTCTTCTTTCATTTTCGTAACCTGTGTATCCAGAGGTATGGGGCACTCCCGTCTTGCAGACAATGAGGACCTGAGTATCGAAATGCTCGCTCGTGACTTGTCGTACCTTCTGCATGCCCTGCGCTGGAAGGAAGTATCAATCTGTGGATATTCCATGGGTGGTCAGAAACGTTGCTAATTTATACTTTCTGGAGGTTTACGATGATTCCAGGGGTGATCGTACAACAGCTTCCAGTGCTTCCTCATCATCCGACGCATCCGATGCAACTCGAGTTCCGGACGACACACCTATTTCTTGTTGGAACCCAATCAGTGGTCCAAGGAGTTGGTATAGACTATAGACCCCCTTCGGCTGGCACAACTAGAACACTTGCAGAGAAGAAAGCTGGAGCGCGACAAATCATCGAGTCAACGTTGGATCCGAAGTAGATTACAGAAAATGGCATTCGTCTCAATGTTATTTGTGAAAGAGTTTCTCGCAGCATCAGGTATACCACGATCATAGGCAAAATTAACTCTCATGTTATTCGTTCAGTGACCGACCGAGTGAGGTATAGGTGGACGCCACACATGATTTGCTTGATGTTTGATGACATCCTGTCGTAACATAGAAGCGAAACAAAAAACTGCGGTCTGTACTTACGATAACCTATGTTTGGCATTCCACTGACACGTAAGAGCTTGATACAGCTACAAAATTCTTTAATGCTGCAGATCTTCTCTCGGAGCTTCCTACCAATATGAAAGTCTTGGTCACTCACGGTAACATAGACCCAGTCATTCTCGGACATTGTGGCGAAGTTCGTTGTCAATTGCCAAAGGGGTGTCAGGGCGAAACAGAAATTTCCGTACAACCTAGTCTGACACATACCTCTGCGGGTAAAGCATACCATATTGATGCGAAATCTAAGTTTGACTGATGGCACAAAGTTTTACAAAATTGGCCAATGTGTCGTACTTAGTTTTTGCAAGAGTTCAGGGCTCTTTTGTACTTAAACTCCCTTCCAATAACAACGTAATAATAGATTTATCAATTTTAGTTCAAAAGAGTGAGACAGTCTCAAAACTAATGAACAGGGCTCAAATAGTATATTAACTAGTATTCCTGAAGTAAATAGAAGCTCCTAAGCCTAAGAGATCCGCTCCCTGGGGATGTCCGAGCTGTGGCAACTACTTGCTTTCTTTTTCCTTTGAAATTCCCCCCTTTTTATATCTCTCCCTCGACAATGGCGTGATGATTTGCCATGAATTTGCATTGGCCGACGTCGTGGTGATTCGGTCTCAACCCTTCTTGGGGAAAGGTTTAGCCCTTGGCTGGCTAAACCTTTTCCTCTGGCTTCTCACCTCCTTCCCTTGCTTCCCCCCTCTGTGCTTGGCAACTGGTGGCTGGGTACTTCGTGGCGCATCATGCAGGCTTTGTTATGGTAGCAGGGGTTTGACCAGGTGAGCAGTACGAGTTTCTCTTTCTTTGAGTCGTAAATGAAAGTTTGTTATCGAAGGTTTGATGGTTGATCACGGATCATTGATCCGTGATCGCCCTGGATGGCGTCCAGTTACATTGTCGTGGTAGGTCATCTTTGCTACCTGGCAGCGAGGCAGTTTTACTTGTGTAAGTCCCTCACTTACAGTTTTCAGTGTCCTCTTCAGCTTACAGTTTTCAGCCTTGTAGGATTTAGGGAATATTATTTCTTACACCAGCTGCCCTCCTTATTGAGGCAGCCGTATCAATATATAGTAGCACTACATCATCATATCGACTTATATGGACCTACAACCCGCCGCTGCGACACACATCTCGCTGAAACCAATGCTCTGAATGGTACCTACCAATGATTCCACATCCCAATACATGACCAGATCAAGCAGATCAGCCTGCAGAATAAGCTAGTATAACGTGTTGCCAATATAGCTTGTGCTTCACATACCAATTCAGTCATTGTTGAAATGGTGCAGTTTTCATCAAGTCAGGACCGCAACCTGGTCAGGTTCCGCCACCGAATTTTGGTCACTATTGGTACGAATACTTCAACATTGAAGTATGGCAAAACGTCGTGGACTCGTTCATCGGCGACGCCGCCGCCGCCTCTATTCGCCCAATGCAATGACCAGTATCTCCGTGCCTCGACACGCATAACATAACGTACATCAAGAGGGACAGGAGCAAAAGATTGTATCATTTTGTACAGATATCGAGAGAATCTTAGACTTTGTATACCGGCCGAGCATCCCGTAGGCCCACAGACGTCGCCTGATTCTCTAATATAACCCGGCTCTGCAACTATATATGCACAATACTCGAGACTATTCTATTTTAAAATCATCTCTAATGAATTTTTGTACTTCCGGAGATCAATTTAAACATGAGGAATAAGGCACAATTTACCCACATCGTCGAAACAAACTTGAATCTGCTTCTACCAGTTGCCCCATGCTCCACACTACCTACTCGTTACTCCATCTTGCGGATGGTGCAAAGATTGCATACGAAATTCTAGGGTCTCAATATCTCGGCTCCCATCAGCCTCTGGTACTTGTCGGGGGCATGAGCTCCCGTCGAAATGACTGGGAACGTCTAGCCAACAGTCTATCACATGTACGCCCCAGTAAGTGGCTTGCAGCTGGAGCAACGAGATCTAATCATGATCTCCCAAGTTTTACTATACGACCATAGGCGGGTATAAGTAATCCGCGGCACTGGGCTTTATTGAATGATACCCATACAGGGGCATGGGAGACTCAAAATTGACGCCTGGGAAGCAGGAAACAATCACCATCGAATCTCTCGCTCGTGACCTGCTCGCTCTGCTAATGCATCTCCAGTGGAAAGATATTTCGCTCTGCGGCTTCTCAATGGGAGGTCTGTATGTTGTTGAAAGCAGTATTGACAATTATAACATGACGCTGTGTTGCAGGGGTAATCTCACAGCAGTTACTCTTCCTTCCCTATCAGCCTACAAGACCGATGGACTTACCATTTCGCGTAACACATGTTTTACTCGCTGGAACACTCTGTTCTACTCTGAAAGATCCTCGATATGGTCTACGCATCAATACGAGGTTGTCTGACGGGCAGCTAACTCTTGACGACAAACGAGAAATGGCTCGTGGCACACTCGAATCAACTTTTGACGCAGCTTGGTTGGCAAATCCTGGCAATTCCAAACGCTTTCAATGGTGGTTGGAGCGCATGATATCTGGTGGCAGGTAAGATGCTTCTTTACCACGATTCGTAACTGGTTTAATTTATATCACCCATATTCAGGCCCACGAGTGTGATAGGTGCGACAATGAATTATGGCTGCTGCAACTGGAACTCATAACGTCAGTCCACAGTGAAACAAGCCCGCGCAGTAGGATATTTCTCTCCATGTATAGGATGTGACGAGTAACAAGTTTGATATACAGCTGAAGACGCTCGATTTCGAGGGATATCATGACAAGTTATCCAGGGACATTCAGTTTTTGATTATTCACGGCGAGCTGGATGAGGTTGTTCCTTTCTATTGTGGGCAGGAGATACTGCACCGCATCCCTTGGGCAAAACTGGTGGCGATCGGCAACCATCCAGGACAAGTCGAGAATTACGCATTCGGGCACCACTGGTTCGAGTATTTTGACATTCGAGTTTGGCACGACGTAGTCGAAACTTTTCTGGCGAACCAAAGGACAGTTTCTGCTCGCCTTTGATGTTGAAGAATTGGATTCGTACAATATACACTATAGTGCGGTCAATGGCCTGACCCACTGTGTTGTTATCCAGCCTGAATCAATCTCTTCAGCTGAGTTCTGCTTCTGGTATCGCCTCCTGAGAACGGGGAAAACACTATTCGAAGGCTCTTCGAATAATTTTTCGTGAAGCGTTTCTGGAACGCCGTCCCGCTCGATCACGACTTTTGGAAAGAACCATCGAGTCCTTGAGAGAAGCATAAGTCGATTTTGATTGGCAGGATCGTCGAGTAGACATGAAACCAAATGTTGAGGCATCTTGTCAAGATCGAACTTTACGAGAAATCGCGAGTCATAAAGGATTGAAGTAGTTGAAGGTCCTCCGTTTCTCCATTTCTGATATGCATCAACCATAGTTTTTGTTGCATCGATTTCCAGAGTATTTAGCAGGCCTTCTTGTGCGAGTTTCTTTCGATGAGGCGGTATTCTGGATGCTATCCATCCAAACATGTCATCTTCGAGAAAAAACTCAGAGATAACTACCTTCGGCAGCTTGATGTCATTGCCTTTCATTGTGACAGGCGACCACAAGACCCCTCCTCCAGCGGTAAAGGAGCGTATCCTCGATTTCTTGGTCATCCTGGTCCAAAGTTGTTTGGTTATTCGACCAATGGAGTCTTTACGTCTGCCGGCATCTGCATTCACTGAACCCCATGGATAAGGTGAGATATAACGCAGGAGACGAAGTACGACAGCTCTTCTGACGTCAGGATGTTCTATTCGATGCAAGCCCGTTCCGGAGAACAAGAATGTTCCAGGGAATGTAGGAAGGCTACAACTTTTGAGAGCGCTGTCGACTATCGGAAATTCAGTAGAAAACAAACGAGGATCTTCGGGGAAAAGTACCTTGGTCATCTAGATCTCGTGCTTGCTGACTGAGGACGCGAACACCGGTTCTGAGCTCCTCAATAGATGAGTCAAGGGACATTGAAACGTTCCTTAGAGACCTGGCAGTAGTCTCCAAGATCGTTAGCCTTTTAACGATGTCCTGGGGCAACATTGACGGAGGTGTCTAGTAGAAAGGTTAGATGAGGTTCTTCAAACAAACACACACACACACTCGATGTTTGTTTAGAGCGCTTGCCTGAATCTCATGACGAATCGCGTTCCGAAGTGTGATACCAGGCTGAAAGTTGGTTGGGTCTATTACATACTCGAGATTGTTTGCTTTGCACGTAGCAAGAATGCGCTCCTTCATGATTGTTACGAGTTAGCTCTTGGAGCCAGATCGACTTAATAACAAGATATACCTTGCTCACATCCAACAAGGGACGCACTATCCAGCGGTTCATACCTTCAAAACCATATTCAGACTGACCATGTTTTAACCGTCCCATTCCCCATCTTCTGCAAAGTTTCATGCCAGCGGCACCCACGTCCGTGCTTCCCCAAGATAGCCGAAGTAGAGAAGTCTCTACCTGGTCATCGATGTGGTGCCCAAATGCAAGAGTGTCTATATTTTTTTCCGTCATCCTGTCGAATAACGCTTGATAGCGTACAGTACGCGCGACAGCCTCAAAAGGTTCACCGGATATAGGAGGTTGAGCCCAGTTTATTTTCGATGTGACGTGCTCCACACCTAATCTCTGAGCAAAATTCAAGCAGTGCTCCGCCATGGCTGCAGACGCCGATTGCAATGCATGGTCAACAGTCAAGGAAAAAACACGCTGTGGCCGCTCTGATGATTTTTGTTCCGAAAGATATCTGTGAATCAGAAAGAGCAAGCACGAGGAGTCTGGGCCTCCAGAAGTGGCTACCCCTGGAGAAGTTTGAGGGGAATGAAATGAGAAGAGGTTTCAAAATAGGCCACGTACCTATATTTTTTGACCAGCCTACAGGAGGTTTGCATTTATGGAACATTTGAGCAAATTCTTTCGCAGTAATTGGGGCATGTTGTATGGCCAGCGAAGCCATTCCAAGTGGTCGAGACAGTCGCCGACGCGTTAGCTTAGAGTTATGTAAATTTATTTGTTCATGACCACAACGCGTCTCGCTCTCGCAGTTCGTGTTCTTGTCGCTATATCCACTCGTACTTTCTTTCAGCCAGACGAATACTTCCAGTCTATCGAACCCGCATACCATGCAGTTTTTGGATATGGATATTTAACTTGGGAATGGCTGACTTCACATCCCATTCGTAGTATATTCTACCCTGCTATCAACTTTCCGATATATTGGGTGCTGAAAGTGACAGGCCTTTCCGAAATACCGTCAATCGGTGACTGTTCCTTGGTGGTTACGCGTTCGATGCCCTTACTGCACAAGTCTCTGACAAGGAGTAGATCTATGGCCCACGAATATTACATGGAACATTGGCAGCTGCGACTGACATATGGATTTGTGAGATTGTGCGGCGTTGGCTGGGTAGTAAATATGTATCTACGGCGGTATGTGTCTATTTCATCCTTCTACATTATGTGCTGAGGGTTTCCATGACAGCTATTCCTTTCGTTGACCTGTTTCTTCCACGCGCTTTCTCTGTCGCGCTCTCTCTCAAACTCTTTGGAAACATCATTGACTACACTCGCTTTTGTGTATTACCCATGGGATGCAAGTTCTAGCATAAGCCCGCAGCTGATCTACAACAGGTCCTCTCCTCTTGTGTCACAAAACCAATGGCTGATTTAGTTCTTCAGTGCATGCATGAGGAACGTGGTATTTTTCAGCGCGCTTGCATGCATGGTTCGTCCTACCAATGCAGTGATATGGCTCTATCTATTTGGAAAGCTCTTCTGGGTTCTTAGGTCCAGCCGAAGAGCATTCATCGCCTTGTTCAAACAAGTTATGACCATTGGGTGGGTGAGAGATGTTACTTTCGACTTCAAGCCTAACTAAACCATTGTACAGAGCATTGGCCTTCCTTTCACTCTTTTTGCTAGACTCGCTCTATTACCAGAAACCGACATTCACGCCGCTCAATTTTTTGCTCACAAATCTATCACCTGTCTCTCTGTTTTATGGATCCAACGTGTGGCATTACTATCTCACTCAGGCCTTACCAATCCTATGTACCACTTCACTACCCTTCGTCCTGCATGGAATATGGCTAGCCGTCGCTGACAAGCATGCCGTCGCTCTCCGTAACATGTTACGCTGTGTAGTGTGGTCTATCTGCATCTATTCATTCGCTGGACACAAGGAGTGGCGTTTCATCCATCCCATCTTGCCGCTCCTACACGTCTTTGCCGCGAAATCTCTCGTGGACATCTCAGATCGTGTCACGGAACAGAAATCGAAAGCTACAGCCAAGAAACCGGCACAAAATGTTTTCTTCTTTACCCACTTAGCCCATTATCTTCCCCCAGTCCGTCGACGATTCCTCGCTCTCCTCTGCCTAACAATCCCACTATCTGCCTACATCGTTCTGTTCTACTGCAGCGCGCCTATCAGCGTGCTCGCATACATCCGCAGCCTCCCCGCTACAGAGGTTAATGGAGGTATTGGTTTCCTGATGCCCTGCCACTCCACCCCAGGCCACGCCTATCTTCACCGCAAACAACTTGCTCATGGAAAAATGTGGGCTCTTGGCTGCGAGCCTCCTCTACAGTATGTTGTCACCAAGGATAATTGTATGTTCTGTTGAATATGTTCGCAGGGGCCAGGATCTTGCGACATACTACGATCAGACGGATGTGTTCTTCGCTTCGCCTATAGAGTATCTTCAAACACGATTTCCTTCACATGTAGACCCGTCTTTCCCGCCATCGTCTTTCCCAATATCTATACCAGAGGCCCCACATACCAACGATTACCCATGGGCCCACGAGTGGCCACGGTATCTTGTTTTTTTTGGTGCTCTTTTGGAACAAGAGGAGGTCAGGAGCATGTTGGAGGGGAAAGGCTACCGCGAGGTTTGGAGGAGAGGAAGGGCGTGGGAGGGTGAGGGACATAGGAAGGGCGGTGTCAGAGTTTGGAGGTGGTCCAGATAAACCATCAGAATCTACAAGATTCGGAGTTCGAATCTCGTGCTAAGTGTAAGGACTATTCGATACTTTCAAGCACATTATATTACAGTTATTGACAATCAAAGACAACAACTTGCCTATCTCAACAGTAGATTGTTTTGAGGAAAATGTGATTTCCAATTTCTGTGTGCCCAGTCGCGTTTTGCCATCACAATCGGCTGATAGCCGTCAGGTGTTTACTAGTTTATTATAAGTAATGATATCTACCTACAGTGTTCAAATGACTGTGACATCCCTTCATAATTTTCAAACTTTCAGCGCTCAATGCTCAGCACAATTCAACAGCAAGTCTGTCTCTCTTGTACGAAGTTCGACCATGAAAAAGCAACCAGTACGCAGACCATAACCGCTTGTACTATTTTATTGCTCATTTCTGCAGACGGCATCGAACAATGTAGAATCTAAGACGAGCCGAGGAGTCGAATAGCACGATCCGAAGTTGATAGAAACCACCCCTCCACACACAATCCCATACCGCCACCAATTCTACGGCTTTGCCTCGAATGAAAGATGGACGATGTATTTTGCATGTGCCCGGATCAACACAGAGGATGACGGCATCTGGGAGATCCTCGGCTGGCTTATCCTGTACCTCCAGCGAGAAATCAGTGCTGAGATTCGTCTCGAGTCAGCCTCGTTAAACGATACGACGTCACCCGAGACTACTGTGTGCGAAGGCAACACTCCGGGATTGAAGCGTATCGCGATAATCTCGATGTGTGCGTTTGTTAAAGTAGGGTGGAAGCCCGACGGTGGTTCAGGTGCAAAAGCTGGAGAAGTTGATGAGCTCGGAGCTGAGGTGGTAAACGGATGCTTATACCCTTGAGTACTATGAACCGTGATGCATCTTGTTTCGAGGCAGGATCACTATTAGCGGATCATGGGTTTTCAGAAATTTGAGCTAGTAGTCATGGACCAGATCAACAACACCACTACGTGAATCATTAGATTATAAGGACTGAAGGTCTGTATTTTGGAAACCATAGGTGTTACATTTCTGCCGAGTGTTTGTTCCGGCACACCAATTGCAGATTTCAAGAAATTGAAAAGATTGTACCACAAGATACAGGCAAATCTTGACGCTGGTGACACCTCCAATATGAATGATCAGGCAAGAATACCAAGGGTATGATCTTGTTACTTGCTGTCGACCAGCATAGAATTCAAGCAAAAGGTCCATTATCAAAAACTGGGAGGAGTTCTTTCAATATCCAAGACTCTAACAGATTGGCACAAGAATAGGATTGCATCTTCAAGCTCTGGGCCCAGCATGAAGACTTGCGAAACAAATCTGATTTGGATGAGCCCCATCATTTCCCCTTCCATCTTTCATTTTATGATCATCATCGGCTCTTAAGGCTATGTACACTTTACATATATCGCAACATAAGAAATATTCTGTTCCTGAAAACAATCGAGACAAGATGAGGAGCCTCATATGTATTGCTTACTGATTGGGCGGGTACAATACAAGCCATTAAGGAGGGGGAGGAAAAGCAGGTCGAGGTATTCGTTAACTTTTGAGTTTCACATTTCTGATATCATTTCTGTAGAAAAACCGGATTCAGGACAAGATTTAGAGCGAATTGCCTGTAGGCCATCTACTGTGAGAAAAGTCACATTCCAATTGATATTTGGTGTGTAGGAGAACCCATTAGTAACGTGGCAGAGAGCACCCAACCAGATATGAATAGAGAAGGGCACATTACCAGGTGGTATTCGAAGGCCAAAGCTTTGATGCTATGAAAATGAGTGCTCTGGAGGTGAGTAGTTTTATTCTGATGTAACGATGTGAGAATTCAGATGAAAAACTAAATCACAGTAGGGATCTATGCACATGGTTACATTACACAAGTCTATAAGGAGGTAGCTGTGATCACAATCGCGACAAATCTCTACCCCACACACCTCTGCGTAGAGATGAATTTGTACTCTCTTTGACGACAAAAATTTCTAAAACGTACCTGATAATCCAATCGATCATCAACAACCCTCGAGTCCGAGCCGACACCTGTTCATTCCAATATATGCTCCGCCACGCATACATTGCCGCCAAACCACCCATGAGTGAGTGGCCTCCGAAATCAAACACTGCAGCATTGCCGATATAGGCCAAGCTTCCGAAGTGCAGATACCTAAACGGTCCAGAGACGTCTTCGTCTCTAGGTGAGGGATCATTATTGAGCTGCGCAACAGTAGACTTGCGTGCCAGCTTGTGCAGTTTGCGGCCAATGTATTTGCCTTCTTGGGATGCGACTTGTGCGGTCTGTGGAGGAGCTGGTTGTCAGATGGGAGTTTGAAGAGGGTGTGGAGGAAGTTACTGCGGGGAGAGAGGTCAGATGTTTCTCAACATCTTGCAAGAGAGGAAGGAGTTCGTTGAGCGAGAGGCTGTTATCTCTGTCCTTGTCGTAGAGGTCGAAAATGGCTCGGACCTCGGTGAGATGATCCTCGGCCATAGGGATATGAGACTTGATTCTTTCAACTGTCAAGCAAGGTAAGTCAGAAACTGATTGAGCACAGCTGTGTACAATCACAAATTACCCATGAACTTCCATTCATCAAAGTCGATTTTACCGTTCTTGTCCTTGTCTGCCTCATCAACGAGTTCCATGAAGTGGCTCACCACCGACGTCTCAATCTAATCTCACGAGAGTAAGATCAAGACTTGATATGTCTCGACAAGCACTTACGGTTGAACTGTCCCCAATACAGTAAACTTCTCCAAGAGGTGCACCCTTCACACGAAGATGTGCATCGACGACAATAGCCTTCTTGTGCACTTGGTTCGGCAAAAGATCCGACACCCGTTGCGTGAACGGATTCATTGCAATACCGGTAGACCAAAGAACGAAGTTCGTTGGGATCGAGTGCTTTACTGTCTTGCCGTTTTCCTTGGTTGTATATGTCACACTGTCATCAGTCACTCCAGATACCCTGAGAGTTCAAGTTTCATTAGAGTAATACAAAGGAGGAATATCAAACCTCGCAGAAGTAATCAAATTGACACCAGATCGCTTGAACTTTTTCTAAACGAGGGATTGAGCAATGGTAAAGATTCAACAGTTTGTTTATTCTACCTCGGCATATTGGGAAATCGCTTCCGAGTACTGTGGCAGCATAAGCTTGTGAAGGTAGGGCTAAACGAAAGGGACAGACCGTGTTCAAGATATGTTCACGGGACTGGATGACGTGAATTGATACTTCTTCTCGACATATTTTCGGGAACTGCAAGGCATGAACGTTGAACATGCAGGCGATGAGCAAACATAGAGGCACACATAGTTCATTATGTCTTCCTGGCAGAAGTCGTCTATTTCCTAAGACAGAGTTCAGTTACCAACAAGCCAACCTTGGACACGTAGATAGCTTACGGCAGCTGTCTCAACACCAGTGGGTCCACCTCCACAAACGACGAAACTGAGAAGACGTTTGCGCTCCTCTGGAGTAGTTGTCGGAAGACTTGCTACTTCAAAGTTATCTGTTGTAGATGTAAATTACCAAACCAGTGTCCTCGAAAGGCCATACCCATGATTCTGCGACGGATACCCTGTGCGTCTGCAATCGTCTTGAGCTGGAAGCAATTTTCCAGACCCGGGACACCATGAGTACTCGAAGTTGAGCCAACAGCGATGACAAGTTTATCGTACCTAATGGAGCATCAGCGAGCATGTCGGGATAAGACGGGAATACACCCACGGAATGTAGACGTTCGCAGTTTTGCCATCAGGTGTCATAGTTTCAACTTCTAACAACCGTTCTTTCATGTCGAGGTCTACAGCTTTTCCTTGGATAAAATGACCGCGTAGACGCGCAATTATTTTGCGTATGGGTTCTATGAGTGAACGAATTTGGACGGTACCAACGGCCGCGGCTGGTCGGAAGGACTGTTAGTAATCCGGGTAGGTGTAATTGTTAATATGACATACACGGGAGGAGAGGAGTGAAAGTAGTGAAAGTTTCAGAAGAAACGACCGTGACATGATAGTCTCCGACATGAAGGGTCTTGAGGACACCCATAGCCTTTCCTTGTGTTCAGCACGGGATGTCGGGGGGTAATGATTGGAATTACATACACCCCAACCACCACCGACTATGACCAGTTTAGGCTTTTCCGCCAGCTTTGCATTTTCCTCGTCTTGTTCATCGTCAACCTGGACGCGAACTACGGGAAGGTTCTTGGGGCCTCCACGTTCCGGATGAAGGGCGAGAGGTGACACTGGGACACGATCAACGTGTTTTTCATTGTATGTGAATGCATCGTGGACGAAGATGCCAGCTCCAATTACAAGAACGCCAAAGACGGAGGAGAATGCCAGGTAACCAGTGTATCGAACCACAAGTCTTGCGCGGTGGAAGAGTCTACGGGGCTGGGGCTGAGTAGCAGTCGAAGAGAAGCGAACTGAGCTGCAGGATCTAGATGAGGAGGATCTAGCCAGCCCGAGACGATGGGCTGGGATCCGGAGCATGGTCGTGGGGTTGGTCCAGGAATTATGCGGCAATGTTTATTGGTACCCAGCGCGTCATATCACGTGGCTGGCTGCATGTCGAACCGCTGCCTGCAAAAGTTGGGTTGCCTGGCAGCTATAGGGGCGTTGAAATGGCGGAATGTGTGGGTAAATGGCGGGAAATACTGTTCTTAGTGCAGAAAATCATGAATTTCTCGAGATTTTTGTTGTCCGTCCCGGCAGCGCGGCGCCGGCATGTTTTGATGTCTCCAAATTGCATATCTTTTCCATCTCCCAACATCTTGAGTTGCCAATCTCTGGCTGTGCATTTCCCCCGCTCTCTCTCTCTGACCATCTGTCTGCCATGTCATCCCACCCATCCCCTCCTCCCCCGCCTGTCTCTGCTTCTCCACCAAATTCCGGTGGTGTCAGGCGCCACCACACTATATCCGCCTCGTCTCGAGGCACCCGCAGTGCCGTACGCGATCCCATATCTGAAGAGGTACAGGATCAAGGCCCCTGGAATGATGACGATGTCGTCGACCAGGACTGGGTCGGTGGCGTCGGTGCAGTCGGTGAAAAGACGTCCTTGCACAGACAAAGCTCCCTTCCCACAAGATATCACCGTGGTTAGTCTTTTTTTTTTCAATTGTCCTATGAATATTCCTGTAATGTGCCCTGTCGATTCCTGATTATGGATACATTCTTGTAATGCTTAATTCCACATCTGGCTCCCGTCCATTTTCTAATGTTTTCTTCTAGGTCTTCAAGGTGCTGCCAAGTCAGGAACTCACACGCCGAAAGCCATCAACAGTCTTGCCGCGATCGCCGGCCATGAAGGTGATGAGGAGCCGTGGAATATCGCTGGCGCTTATCCAGTTGAAGACGAGGTTGGTATCGACCCATTTTCCTTCCGCACCGTGTAGCTCAAGCTGGTCTAGCATCCCGTTCCGGAACCTGTCCATCATCAACAAGTACTCGATGCCCAGAACTCTCCACTTTCTCCCCACTTTGCTGCCGCTCCACATGTCCCGTCCCCTCCACCTGCGGGCTCAAACGTGCGAAGGCATGTGTCTCTTACCTACGGCGCTGCTTCAAAGAAAGTAAGCTCCAGTTCTGGTTTGAAACGCTCGGGAACTTTCCAAGCTCCCATGCCACCGCCTCACAACTCTCAAAATAACACACCTCCGGATACGCCAGAGAGCAACGAGGAGGCCGAATACAGTTACGAAGAGGATCACAATACGTACGATGAAGCGTACAGCGGTGTGCAACAGCTGCCCAACCAAAGTTATAGTCCCATTGGACGCCAGTCTCCATGGGCGCCCCAGAACGAGTGGCGGGCTGTTGGGGGATCCGGCTTTGTTGGTGGCAATGGCAGTAATCAAAACACTGCCATTGATGATGTCCAGCGTGCCCTATCTGTGCTCGAGATTGCGAGCAATCAAGGAGGCCAGTATCAGCCTCAACAAAACATAGGTTCTTATCAAGGCGGTCAAAGCGCTCATCCACCTCGGTTTAGCCCGGCCTACCCACCTCCAGTACAAGCCCCTGGTTCGCGAAACAATGGCAACAATGGCCATAACGGGAACGGAAATGGTCGCGACCTGCGACTCATGTCAAATACGGAGGGGCGTAAGACACCTCAGGGTGGTTCCTACCCCCAACAACAATATCAGCAGCAGGACGCTCGTCCCCAGTCCTCTGGAGGCTCTTGGGACAGCAGAGACCGTTCACTTCCTAATCGTTCGTCGAACCCCAATCTTCAGTATGGGTATCAACAAGGTGGGAAGGGCGGTTCCAACGTCCCCAACGTTCCGCCCATTCCGCCGCAGTATCTTCAGCCGCAATCGCGAGTTGCCAATCAAGCGTCGTATGTGCAGACTGGCGGACAGCAAGGCCAACAGCAGCAAGGTGCATCTGGGCAGAATTTTTCGGCTACAACACCCGTCGACGTTCCGTCCCTTATTGCTACTAAGGGATACAATCCTACGAATTTTGATATCAGGCCGCAATTTGTATGTGGATGGGCTGTAGTTGTAACTGAGTTGAGACTGACGCTTCGTGCTATAGGCTCGCTACTTTGTCATCAAATCGTACACTGAGGATGACGTTCACAAATCGTTGAAATACGAAATCTGGAGCTCAACGGATCCGGGCAATAAACGCCTCGATAAAGCATTCAAAGAGACCGCTGGGAGAGGGCCGATCTATCTGTTCTTCAGCGTCAATGCGAGGTGCGTACCCTGATACACAATTCTCAAAAGATATCGATCATTTACCTGTCGGTTTTCAGCGGCCACTTCTGTGGCATGGCTGAGATGTTGACTCCGGTGAGAACAGCCAAAATAATTTTCACTCCTGCGGTGCTAATTAGTTTCCTGACTCTAGGTCGATTATACGAGAAGCAGCACCGTCTGGGCTTCCGACAAGTGGAAGGGTGTTTTCACCGTGCGATGGATATTCGTGCGGGATATTCCCAACGTCAACTTGCGGCACATCAAGTTGAAGTATGTTTGCGATCCCATGTCTTGAAGAGTAGTGCTGCTGACCCTTGATACGTCGTCCTGTAGTAACACCCAGGAACGCAAGCCAGTCACCAACTCTAGGGACACACAAGAGCTTCTCCCCGACGCAGGTCAGGAGATGCTCAGAATCTTCCATACCCACCCCGCGAGGACATCTCTTCTTCAAGACTTTGCTTTCTACGAGGTAATCAGCTTTACCTCTGAGTATTCTCTCTAACAACACCCTCCCTAGCTTCAAGCTATGCAAAAGTTACAGAACCAACAACAGGGTTCTTCCTCGCCCAATCAATCCCCCGATCCTGGCAATCAAAGCCCCCAGCAGCAACAAGCGCTCCAGCAACCACGCCATCAGCCCCAGCAACAGCACCAGCAAAACATGTATGCAATGTCGCCCAGCCCGAGCGCGCTCGGGTATCATATGCCCCAGATGTCTCCCATGCTGCAGATGCAGATGCAGATGAACATGATGGGTTTGGGCGCGGGGCAGTACGTCATGCCTCAGCCCCAAGTGATGCAGCAAAGCGTCATGCGTCATCCTTCCCCCGGACCCCAGAACATGTTTTAGCTCGAAACCCGAGGGCTTCAATACTCAAGCTACAATTTACGACCTTTTAACGAATGTTTCCCGACATGTCAAAGGTTTCACCCTTACTAACTCAAACTGAATATGTTACCCTCTTTCTTGCCTCCCATCCCATCATGTTTTCTTCCTTCCTATTTATTTCATTCCTTGATATTGCCAGAAACGGTCCCACTTCCCCCTGTAACTTCTCCCGTCTCCCGACCCCGGTTCTCCTGCGTTGTATTCTTCTTGAGTGCTGCTACCTCCTCCCCCTTTCCGCTTTATCTAGGTATTCATATATTTTGCGTTTCTGACTCATGTTGCATGCATCATCGGACACGGGACAGTGAACGGACGGTGGACTCCGCTTCTTCGCTATCTTGTACTTTTTTGTGCAATATATCGTATACATACTCTGTGTACTTGATACTCTTCATCTGACTAAATATTATTTGATGCCTTACACCTCCGGAGTATCCACTTAGGGAGGTGTCGCTGATGCGACAGAATCTTACTTGTAGCGGGCGGCAGTGCAGTCCCGTGTTGAATATTGGGTCGGTCGTCAAGGGTAGAGTTCCAGTGTGCTAATGTAGGGCTGCTGGTTGATCTGACTGTTTGATGGGATCATGATCATCAATTAGATAACGTTGTGCGAACCGCAATTGCTAGAGTTTCCACGCCCATAATTACTTTAAGTACAGTTGTGGACATGAAATTGTCACAGTCGATACGCGAGCCATAATTGGAATCCATATGTGCTGAAACGCTCTCCTGGCCTCAACTCGTCATGACTACCGTTAAAGCCTACAGATCCGCCAGAGCTGCACTTATTGACGCCGACAGGTCTCTGCGACGCGATCGCTCACAGCGTACCGAGGCCGAAGTGCGAGCAGATGGGATCGTGAGGGCCATTCGTGCGGAGGAAGCATCTACAATTTGGAACCAAGAACACGCATCAATTCCGCACCCTTTTCCTGGCATGGAATTCTTGACAGGTAAGTCGTGCCGATTCCCTCAGTTATTTTATTATTGACGGGCGATTTGCAGGGCGAGGAGTCATAATGAAGACAAAGTTGTTCGCACTATTAAGTAAAGTGAGCTTGTAAAGCTATCGTTGCTGATAATCAGGTTGACCGTATCGACTCTGGTTGTTAGATGCCGAAAGGCGGACTTCTTCATTGTCACCTGGACGCTACTGTAAACGCGGCTGTCTTGCTCAGACTTGCCCTGAAACAGCCTGCCCTTCACATTCGTGTTCCTGAGCGAGTGACTGCCGCAGCTCTCGGCTCTTTGCTACCTACATTTAGAGCCCTACCCCGGGAAGAGTTTTCTGACGCAGTCGGAATAACTGAAGAATCTTATGCTGCTAACAGTTGGGTTTCACTCAAAAATGCAAGAGAGAATTTCAGTCCTGAGCTTGGAGGCCCCGAGGGTTTCGATCGATGGGTCATTGGTTCGATGATGATCAACCCTACTGAAGCATATGTTACGCACAACACCATCACGAAGGTCGCGTTATTCTTTTTTTTTTCGGATTTCGACAAGGTGTTGATTCAGAATTCAGATATGGCGGAAGTTCACAAGCACTTTTCAAGTGTCAACAGTGCGTGACAAAAGATTCTTCATATCACTTCTTCTCATAAGACTCAGGGATTAATTCGCTTTGCACCAATATTTCCTGACTATATCCGCGAATTCCTGAAATCTTCTATTGAAGATGGTATAAGTTATGTCGAAGCACGTATTAACTTTTTATTCAAGTGCGTGTTGACTCTTGGGTGATACTCACATCACCCTCATCATATATGAAGATACATGGTGGATGAAGATGGGCAAGAAAACGTCCCACATCGTGAATGGTTGCTTATGTTTGATCGAGTTCTAAACGAAGTTAAGGCCGATATGCAGCTAGAAGGTAGAGAAGGCGAGTTCATAGGTGCCAGGGTGAGCTCTTGTGAACAAGGCAAAGCACTAGCACTGAGTATCCATATAGATTATCTACTCTACTATTCGTTTCATAACGCCTGACGAACTGGATTGGTACCTGGAAGATTGCATTACTTTGAAAAAAGAGTTCCCTCACCTTATTGCAGGTACTTGACGTTGGTTTGCCAAGAGGTTCGGTTTTACTCACGTTTCCGCTAGGTTTCGACTTGGTCGGGAACGAAAACCAATTGAAGCCTCTCATAGACTATATTGAGCCTCTTCTTCGGTTCCAAAGACGCCAAAAGGAAGAAGGGGTCGATATTCCTTTCATTTTTCATGCGGGAGAAACACTTGGGGACGGTACTCATGCAGACGATAATCTTTACGACGCTCTCCTGTTGGGAACCAAGCGTATTGGACATGGGTAAAAGAACCGTCAAAAATATTAACACTGGCTTCTACAACGTCTTGAATAGATACTCTCTTGCAAAACACCCAAAGATCATTGAAGCCTGCCGACAAAAAGAAATCGCCGTCGAGGTTTGCCCTATATCGTGAGTCGTCAAGAATTTTGTATGTTTTTCTCTTGAAATCACCGTCTCTGCCCTAGAAACGAGATTCTCGTCAGCTCAAAAAATTTCCTCCCGATTCCAGGTAGCTTACTTTTCACTTACAGCGGCTTACCTCTTCCATGCCAATGCACATACTTCCTATCCTCGTCAGCAGTGGGGTACCTGTGGCTCTGTGTTCTGACGACCCCGCTGTGTTCGGTAATATGGGCCTTACATTTGATTTTTTCCAGGTGATCATAATAAACAACGAGTATAACAGCTGTCCTCATGTGACGTTACCAGGTTTTAGTTTCAAGTGAATTGACTGGTCTCGGTACACTGGGGCAATTCGCAAGAGACAGCTTAGAGGTAAACCATCTGATGATGTTAAGCCGTTTTCCGTAATAATGGGATATTTAAACAGCATTCTACACTCGCTGGTGAAGAAAAACAGCACGCGATTGCCCTCTGGGAACAACAATGGGCCAAGTTTATCGATGACATTGTGGCTGGTGCGATATAATCGATAAGTTAACGAATTGCGGGTGAAGTTGGTTTTAGTCAAACTCGATTATAAGAACTCAATAATGACCGGAATATGGTACACTTGTGCAGAGTTTCAGTTTTGTACAACATCGATGAAATTCAACCGGGTCGGAGATACATGATCATTATTACCGCCTCGCATGCTGATTTCTGAACGATATCGATGACATTCAACCAATATGATCATGACTATCGCATAGGCCTCTCTTTTGTTGCCACAGGCTCTAATGCTCACATAAAGAGATCTCGTACCCATTGAATACCTCGTCTTGTACTAACGTATATTTTTCACGCTCTTTCATCAATTCAAGCCTGAGTTTTTTCGCCTCATCCATCCCGATAGGAAATCCCTCTACATTCTCGATGATATGACCTCTGACCTCAGCAGGAAGCTTGGATATCGCACTCTCCTTGTTGAAGATAGCGTCCGCCCACCAATCTCTCTGTTGACACGGTACGTTGGCCGTAGATATGATGCGAATGTTGGGATCAACGAGAAAGAGAGCCAGAATTTTGCGATGACCAGGCTTCGTGGGATCTTCCAATTCGAAGGGTTGAACTTGATGCTGGAGGATGTTCGGCCAAGTGAGTAAGCGTCCTTCGGGGGTATCAACAGCTCCGACGTCTTGAACACCGTTGTCGGAGCAGCCAAAGACCGCTGGAAGCCAATCATGATGATCTTGTTCATAGATAACATCCACATAGATGCTTGACAGCTGACGAAAAGCAAGTTTACTGGTCGTGATATTGTGGCTGTCGTAATAGTATATCGCGGATGCACATATGTGTTCGTTCTGGGCAACGGTAAGCTGTTAGAGTCAAAGAGGAGAACAGGAAACATACCAGCTGTCCCTCGACATGCCAGGAACCTCCTTCATACACAGGTTTTTCAGGTGTGAGGTGGATGTTTGCGAGTTTGAGGATCACCTGAAGACCATTTTTCGAGTAGTCTCGGAAAATATCGACACTATATTCCGGCTTGAGTTCATTGGAACCTTCCTGGTAATAATGCGACTCCAACGTCTCATTCAGAGGTCGAAAAATTCCAGGTTCGGGAAGGACAACTTTACGTGTGTTGCAGTACCATTCTTCTCTTCGTTCCCAGTAAGACTCCTCATCTTCACCTTCCTCTGCTTGAGGCCCATCGGTTTCAGGCCCATGTTCTGGGTCTGGATCATATTGACACACGTCGTACGGGATACGACTCTCCTTTAAATTCATGACTTTCAAGGGAGAGAGAGTAAGATTCCACAAGGGGATCACATGAGCAATGATTTTCTCTATAATTTCATAGAGGTCTTTGTGCTTCTGCGGATGGAGATTGTTGATGTAACTGACAATCCTGAGTAGTCACTCCATCAGGGCAGGAAGCCAGTGGACGCAAAATCCTTACATACATCACAGTATTCCCATTATCAGAAAGAGTGACGTCACAAGGCAACCACTGAAATTGACGGCTATAAGGGTCATTTGAACCACCTCTATAATCCCATAGTTTTCGATCGGAAGTGTCGTCCTCTGGTGGGATACCAATGACTTCTCCCTGACCACTGTTTTCGATGCAATTGTCGAGTCCGACAGTGGTGTCAGACAGGATTTTGCTTCGACCATATACCAAGGGATAAAGAGATGGATGGACAAGATCAAGGACTTTGCCATCAGACCCAGGATGCCAGTCCTGTAACCTTGAAGGGACCTGCTCGAGGGGTGCAACGGTCGTCTTCAATAATTCTTTCAGCGAAGGTGGAATCGCTGTGTCGGATTTGACGACGTCTCCGTTGAACACACTGATGGCACCCGTCCTTTTATAAATCTCTGCTTTGTACCGGAGTTCATCTATACACCAATTGGCCATTGCCTCTGTCACATCTGCACCAGAAGATAGCATCTCCGTTCGCCATTTTCGGCATATATCGTCGTCAAAAATCTTGGAGGGGACTCATGTTGATCTGAATTGTCACAATTGTAGGGTCCTTTACCTTCACATGCCATTTGGGCTTGTCACTGATGTTGTTCATGATATTCAGCATGGTAAATTCGCGGAGGGTCGTAAGAGGTGGCCTTGAATGCTTTGAGAAAAAAAATATAGACTATGGTTGAAGAATACTAACATCCCGGATTGCATGTACCTAGTGTTCAGCGCGTTCTGAAAGAGTTTCCGTGAGGATTCCTCGTGATTGAGAGGCAAGTTGAAACCTGGGAGGGAAGACATAGACGTGGTATTGGACAAAGGGATAGGTATCGCAGGCGGTATGCATCAGGAAATTGTCGGATCCTTGATATGACAAGACGATGGTCATGGGGCCCCTTTATCCATAACGACCCCATATGCACCATTACAGCACGTCCCATAACGATAGCCGCCTCATTCGGAGGTTGAAAAACTCCGCTGCGATACTACTTGTACGTAATGTTCAGCACGTTCTGAAAGCGTTCCATAGAGGACTTTGTTAACGAGAGGGAAGCCTAGCAGGGGAGCTTGGGATGATATAGACGTGTTATTGGACTAAAGGGATCGCCGACTCTCTTACATGAGCAAGAGTAGAGTTATCTGTCGAACTCAAACGTCCGTCGCCAGCCATCGCCCGCAACGATGGGTGTAATGTGTGACTATCACTGGTATGCTTGATATGACGGACTGGGGTTCAAACGTTCAAACGTCCACCCCCACGTGCTATTGAGAGAGAAAACTCGGCTGAATCAATCTAACCTTCTCCTCGTGAACACTCAAGTACTCAAATCCTCTCGTATACACAAATGGAAAACATATGCTTGCTACTGCCTAACCGAATCTCCACAACAGATCTTTGACTCATGAAGGTGTCTTTTGCCCGTGCATTCGATTATCACACGTGACTCATCTTCGGCAATCAGGTTCATCAATCGGCGCCTGTGATTATAATCAGCTTAATGCGAGAAAGAAGGCGTGTTCAGGATATGGGGAACGCCCATGGAAAGGGACATCAGACATTCTCTTCCAGGTTGACACTGAGAACTTCATCGAGAAGATTTTGAATGCGACTGTTGAGACACTACCTCGCGACGTTGCTTCGAGGATCGTTTACTTGGACTGCCCTTGGACTGCCATAAGCCGAAATTTCGCGTCAGCGAAGTGGCAGTAGGGCGCCCCGGTGGTGTTGCAGTCATACGTGGCTTGGCTATAGAAGAGCTCGAAGATAAAATACCTAAGCTAGAGGAAGAAATAGCTCTGAATCTCTATGAAGCTAATGAGAAACAAGATGCTCTGTCAGAAGAAAACCAAAAGGAGATGGAAAAAGAGAAAAAGACAAAAGACCTTGTGAGTTTATTTTTTACATAACAGTGCACACCCTATTTACCTTCCACGCGGCTTGGAGAGTCATAAAGTCTGGCGGATGCATATTCACCTTCCCTACGAAGTCAAAACAAAAAAGCTGGGATGGTATGAAACTGTCAAACAGCTTATGACTCACATGGGTATGATACTGCTCAAACAATTGGATTGTCAGTTTGTTCTGGGTTTCATTCTGAAATATGGTGAGCTCAGGCTGGTATTGTATGATTGGTCCGGAGTGATAGTCACCAAGACACCCATCAATTTCCATAAAGTGAGCATTAAGTATCTCTTCTAATTCAGTGCTTATGGTCAGTCTACACAGGAACCGGGAAAATCCATTCGAATCATAACTGGTTTCTCCTCTATGAGCCCAGAAGAGCTTGGATGGGATACATCAATGAGAATTTATCGACCGGAGTTGGACAATACCTGTGCGTCCTATGAAGTTGGTCTCAGAGTTAAGGATGTGTTTCGAGAAGGTCATTATTATGTACATTGGGTCATTGATGTTGTCGAGAACAACCAAGTCGTGAAATATGTCACTGTGTCCAGCATACTTGCTCTACAGGCTGTAGAGATTTGTGGCCTGGAAACGATTATGTATGAAGTCGTGAATTTTAACGAAAGATTCAGCCCCGCCGAGGTTAGTCATGACACTTTCTTGGACATTATTCATTCTTCCCGGTGTATCAGGCATTTGCGCTCAAGCGCCCAAGCGCCATTGGCGACTTATTATCCCGTAAAAACCGGGAGATTGTCCATTTGAAGGCGAAATTTACGAACTTCTCGACAAAGACAAGCCCGATGAAGCAAAATACGCATATGTATATCATTATATCGAAGTCAACGGACAAGTTGGTAGTACATTGCAGTTCATACGCCACGGTGTAGGGGTCGAGCTATATAGACAACCTATGGTGTCACTTCCAACCAGTGTGGGGCTGTGGGATGCCGAGATTCCGCGGGTGTCATTTGTATCTCCTTCTGTGCTCGTGGACCGCCATCATACAAATGTCCTCATACCTAGAGGAAAGTTGATAACATTGTGTGACACCGGGTTTGATGTGCTTGAAAGGATCCATAGAAGGTAGGTATCGCGCCACATCTATGATCTTTATCGAAGACATGTTTTGCAATTGTTAGATCATAAGGATGGTCACCGATGAAGCATTCTTCGCCGTGAGTACAGTCTCAGAAATCTCCTGATATTCGAAAACCCGAACAAACCGAACGGTGAGACTTCGGGCCCTAATGAACTATGATCATGCCAAAAAGGCAAAATTATTCTCGGTTCTAAAGTCTCAAACTGAGGATCTCCCCAATGATGAGTTGATAAAAAAACAAAAGAAGTTCGAGGTAATATCGAACTCCGGAATAACCATTTCATGGGTGGAAGATGATCTTCGGGAAGCCTTGGAATGGACCAGTGTCGACCCTCTACATGCTGCGTACTATGTTCAAGACAGTGTTAACTTTTGCCGATTTTAACAAATGACTTTCTGAAATCATTGATTACCAACAACGATCTAAGATGGGATACCAAGGTCCATTTATCAATTTATTTTCTGCTTTGAGGAACCAGGATTCGACACTTTCAATCAGTCTGTAAAGTAGTGACCTGATTTCACAGATCACCCACGGCGTGCAGGCGAAGGAGTGGTAGGTTGTAAATCCTCATATTACTCTCGACTTTGTTTTTGGAACGCAGTAGACCTGTTACTTCTAATGTTGCCCTGGGTAATGCTCTCAGGCATTACTTTCACGGTACGGAAGATGTTCTACGGCGCTCCAAACTTACTCTCCTAGCATATCCACAATCATTGAAGACAAGATTGTGAAACATTTCGATCCTTATTTTGAACTTCTCAAGCTTCTTGTTCGCAAATGGTAGAACACTATCATTCTAGGCTATAGGTATCATGGTAACGAATTTTACAACATTAATGAACACATCATACGTATTATTGACGATGCCTTGCTACTTTGCCTGACCAATCTGGAGATGAAGCCACCCAAAAGAAACTCGTTCGCATGTAAAACGACAGAGAGTATCATTTGGGTAACTTCAGAAATACGCACCCGTCAAGGAATGCATCGATCACAACTCCTGCTGGTTCACCTCGCGCCTTAATGACCGTGCCCCACGAAACCCTGGACCCTAATCTGGAATAGGAATCTCCTTCAACAGTTTCGAGAGGGCAAAAGTCTTCGCCCGAAAAGTAATAATAAAGGTCATATGAAATGGCTGTTCAAATACATAAACTACACACACGATTGCTCTGGAATATTTATCCATTATGGATTTCAATACATAGAGTTTATGAGAATTTGAACAGGATCCGTCTGGTAGCAATGTTTAATTGACAAAGCATGATTACGACGAGCAACCAACAGCGTTCGCACCAACAAGGCCTTGTGATTGTATGGTACGATAAATGACGGAACGAAACATGTATTGTATGAGAAGCAAAAAGCTGTTAGACATCTGGTATAATCATCTCCTGATCCTCTCGATCATGTGAGAGTCAAGGTTGACAGGTCGAACTCCAGACCTTGGCAACGTTGTATGCTTAGAGTCAATGCGATAGTTTTCGCAAAACACCGGATGTAATTGCAGCCGTGTGTCGACTTATTTGCGAGCGTCTGGATACGAGGCGCGTGAGCACTTTAGGAAAAAGTAGTCGTGATCATTACCTCCAAAGTACTAAATCTCAGAACCAAACGCGCTTATGTAATCTATAGATCGGCGACCTTTGGGATACGTGGTCACAGAGTAACAAAACCAACACTTGCTCTGTGACGGTACGGTTGTCGACCAAGGTATGTATTTTTCGCTGGGTCTACCATGCATCCGCCACCTCGCATCCCCCTCACTTCCCTCCTCCATCCTATCTCAGACACCCCATCCAAACCACATCCAAATCCCAAGCATATCATCATCCACACGCTCCTTAGCTGGCCCATCCCGATTCGTTGACATTCTGACTTTTGAACTAAACGGCCATGCCAGACGCTGAATCGAATAGGAAACGATCTCGCTCCCCGTCAGATAGTGACCCTCCGAAACAACATAAACGTGCTAACACAGGCACGGCAGCGGGTGCGGATGAGGGCGCGGCTACTGGTGCAGGCTCTCTGTCACTTTCATCCTCTTTGGACGTAACAATGGTCGATGTTCAAGCAACTGGCGCTGACGATAATGCCGGACCAACCTCCAGTTTGAATCAAGGTAAAAATAAGGACAGCAAGTCAGCCGATGGGAAGTCAGACAGTGCCACTACTTCTGGCGAGCCTTCTTCCTCGACCGCAGCCCCGCCACCACCTCCATCTGCAATGATCCATATGCGCTGCTTGATTGTGACCCAGGATGCATCCATTATCATTGGCAAGGGTGGCTCGCATGTAAATGAAATTCGCGAGAAGAGTGGCGCACGGGTTATGGTCTCTGAGAGCATCCCAGGCAACCCCGAGCGCATCTTAAATGTTAGTGGACCTCTTGATGCCGTGTCCAAGGTTAGCGATTCACCATGTGCCATTCCAACGACTTGATCAACTTTCGTGTAGGCATTTGGCCTCATCGTCCGCCGTATTAACGATGAACCATTTGATGTGCCTTCGGTCCCTGGCAGTCGAGCAGTGACCATTAAATTTATGATACCCAATTCGCGCATGGGCTCCGTTATCGGAAAACAGGGTTCAAAGATCAAGGAAATCCAGGATGCCAGTGGTGCTAGATTGAATGCTAGTGAGGGAATGCTGCCTGGTTCCACGGAGGTAATGGTATAAACTACTATCAAGTTGTTCCGATGATTTGACTCTTAACAGCGTGTACTGAGCGTTGCTGGAGTTGCCGATGCCATCCATATCGCAACCTACTACATTGGGAATATTCTCATCGAGGCGCAAGAACGGATGCCATCTTCTTCGAATTCGAGTTACCGCCCATCGAGCAATTCTCGTCGACCCAATCATGGCGGCTCTTCTTACGTTCCAGGATATCACAATCCCTCACCTTACGGGACTCCATCTCACAACCCCCCGCAGCAACTCCAAACCCAACAGATCTATATTCCGAACGACTTGGTCGGCTGTATCATCGGGAAGGGTGGTAGCAAGATTAATGAGATTCGACACATGAGCGCCAGTCAGATCAAGATCATGGAACCCGGCGCGGTAGGTGTCGGGATGAACGGCGCTCCAGCGCCGACGGGCGGTGAGGGCGAGCGATTGGTCGTCATCACTGGCCAGCCTGCAAACATTCAGATGGCAGTCCAATTATTGTACCATGTAAGTCTAGCATGTGATGAAGATTATATATAGTCAGCTGAATTTCTCCGCAGCGACTTGAACAGGAGAAACAAAAACAACTTCGTGCAAGCGCCTCCTCTTAAAGTCTTCAAGACTTCTTGTATGTGGCGTAATTAATGTTGATCAGGAGGCGCATGAGAGCATGTCTCTCGTCTGGACTCTGTTGTAGTCTTAGTATTTTTCGTACACTCGTCCATCTTGTTGACAACCAATATGAGCTTGATTATCATGTAAATACTCACAATCAAGAAAAAATAATAATTCTGTTTCCTAAATCTTAATCAAAATTTTGCCAGTGGCAGTTATACCTTGCTTCTCGAGTGAACGTGTTACTTACACCCATGGCCTCGATATTCAAGGTACAGAAGGCGCACGCGACGAAATCTGATTCTAAAGGAAAAAGGAAAGCGGATGACATGGATGTCGACCAAGACACAGAAGCCATTGCTGCCAAAAGGAAGAAAAATAAGCAACGCGTCTTGCTACTCTCCTCTCGCGGTATAACACATCGTATGAGACACCTAATGAATGACCTCGAAGCGCTTTTGCCACATGTGAAGAAGGGTAAGTAATATTTTACTGAATGACCAATAGAAATAGTTAACACCCATAACAGACTCGAAACTCGATGCTAAATCCCAGCTTCAGCTCCTCCCTGAACTCGCAGATCTGAACAACTGTAATAACACCCTTTACTTTGAAGCACGTCGTCATGAGGATCTATATCTTTGGGCAGCAAAGACCCCGAATGGTCCCAGTATAAAAATGCACGTCCAAAACGTGCACACAATGGATGAACTTAAAATGACTGGAAATTGCCTTAAAGGCTCGCGGGGTCTGCTGAGTTTTGACAAGGGATTCGACGACACTGAGTGGGGCCGCCTGACGAAAGAAGTGTTCACCCAGGCAAGTAAATTCTTTCATGCGTCTTTGCGGTGTAATCATGGCATTGTTCTTAGATCTTTGGGGTACCATCTACAGCGCGGAGGGCAAAACCCTTCATTGATCATATTCTTACATTTTCGCTGCTAGATTCGAAGATCTGGTTCCGTAATTTCCAGGTTCGCATCGTCATTGATTTACAACTACCATGTCCCTCATTTTCTTGGCCTATTGTTCGACCAGATTATCGAGAAGGACCCTTTGCAGCCCAATGGGCCTCCACAAACCACGCTTGTTGAGATTGGGCCACGATTTGTGCTTACCCCGATTCGGATTTTCGAAGGAGCGTTTAGCGGCGCGACAGTATTCTCTAACCCTGGTGAGGTCATGCACCTGTCTAAACAAATCGGAGGCTTATCGTTTATCTCCAGAATTCGTGTCACCATCTGCTGTCCGCTCGGCACTGAGACGAGAAAAGGGCCATAAATACGGCCAGCGTAAATATGCAGAAGAAGAAGGTCAAAGGAGAAAGGCGTTGCGTATGCGCGGAGAAGACGAACTAGCGGTACACAAAGTGTTTGCCTAACCATGTATCCGGACTGTGCAGGGTGCAGAGTTGGTAGGCAATTGCCTGAATTCAGACGTAATTTTAAACGAGAACAATGGCAATTGTGGCAATGGTGATGCTTAGTCAGCAAGGACAAAAGGAAACCCAAAGTAAGAACATTGATGAGGTACTTTATTTTCCCTTTTGACAGCATGGTTGCGGGCGCGCCGTCGGATCTGGTGGCCTTGGGTTGAGCTTTGATCTCAATAATGCCTTTTGTATTTCCTTCTAGAGTCCCTATTTATACGCCTAATATGAAAGTCAATTCCCTATTGTATTAACCCACTGACCGTCGCCTCTCATAATGTCAGTCTCTATAGATATCGTACCCAGCGCGGACTCCATCGACATGATCGGTGAACCTGACAAATCGTAGGTCTTCTCCGTTTCTTTTCTTTGACTCCTCGCCTTATTACCCAATTACCTAGGTCAAATTATTCCCTCTCTGGTCATGTCTCGATCGCCTTAACTTCGCCATACACACTCTACGGGCCTCGGCGGACAGCTCGTATACTGCTTCACTCTGTAATTCTCACCTTCGAGGGTCAGTCTGAGGTTCTGACGCCACAGACGGGGTATTCCGCTGTGCGATTGTGCACCGAAAGTTGTGAGATCACACCATCTGAGCCCGTCGAGATGAACAACGAAGGTCACGAAGACTCTGGCAAGCCTTGTAGGTCTTATTCCTATCTCATATCACGCCTCACAAAGCATGGACCCAGGTTATTGGAATGTCCTCTTTAATATGTCCATCCCTGGATGGCTTCCTGCATCAGCAGTCTACGGTGCCGACGGCGCAGGGGTCCGATATACGTTGTTTGCAGAAGTCAAGTATACTGCGGTCTGCGACAATAATAACTCCTTTTCCCTTTCGCATCTCTGCTCTCCTTTCCGATCTCGTATGAGAAATGAGGAAGCCTTGAAAGACATTCTCCTCAGACGACTGATTGCCCCTTATGAAGATTCACCCACGAACGAGAACATGGTGCTTCAACCACGAATTACCTACTTGATCAACCCAAAGTGCCCTCAAGGCACCAAATTTCCCCTAGACATCCTGTCCACTCTTCAGGTTCTTGCGACCGTCCCGGAACACGTCAATATTGAGCACCATGGCTTTCCTGTCACCATTCGGATGCGTACAAAGGATTTGCCCGCGGATAAATGCAAAAGATTGCAAATCAACTCTGTATCTGTCAATGTCATCCAGAAGGAAAGATATAGGTAGGTGTGAGCGATTGTTATCCTTGAATTAACTTCTCATTTCGCGCATTTTCAGAACGAAAGTTGTCGAAGGCTATGACCATTGCTTTCCCGTGTCTCCGCCCAAACATCAGCCTCCGCATCTTCCTCTTCGGGACCCTCACCCAATGGCAGCCATCTATGAATCAGGTCTCGGCGGTTGCGTTTCCTATAATAGAAGTGTCTGCCGTGAATTTTCCCTTCTTCCCCCTGGTGAACCTGGATTCCATTCTCTCGGGGATGACAACTATCCCTTTGCCGAAGATGCTGAACAGCCAACTTGGTATACCCTGGAGACCTCTGTTCCCTTCGTGCATCAGGTTACCAATGACAAGATGGTCGAATGGAGTAAACTCTCCATTATCCGTCCAAGCGTCCATTCACCTCTGATTACTATTCTGCACGAAGCCGCAGTTGAATTGAACTGTGCTTACATGCTTCCAGAGACTGATGAAACTGTCACTGAGCGAATATTTTTCTCATTTCCCCTTCGTTTTCAATTGTTTGCGCCGGACACTCGATCATCATATCGTGCCGTCCCTCCAGCAGGAGCTGTGCCTGCTCAGCCTGGGTCGCCTAAGCCCTCTCTTCCCTCTTCAAAACCGTACACTTCTAGTCTCCCCGCATATTCTCAATTATTTGATCACAATGGGGATCGCAAGCTCGACCATAACACGCCTCTTCCGCTTTATACTCCCCGAACATTACCCGATGCATCCTCTTCCTGCCTCAGTCTGGCGTCAGACACGGACTGCGGCTGTGAAAGCACTGAGGTGCGAGAATTAGACCCTCTCTTGTCGGGCCGTTATAGCTACGACTCGGATTAGATGACAATCGTTCCCTCCACACATTCCTCACCGTTAATGCTGCATTCTATCCTATCATAACTGATTTATAGTAACTTAATCTCCGTTCTTGGCTTCCTGTCCCGTATTGTATCATCGTTTTTGGTAGTCCTGCGCGTGCGTAGTTGATGTTTCATTTTTGGTTATATCTCTTGCATCCATTTCCAACGCCCACATCACTCTATCTTGCTCTATCTTGCATCTGTATATTGTATCTTGCCACTCATTAGCGTTGTCCTAAATCTGCTGAAATTTCACTCGATGTCTGTCCTTGTAATAAAAAACTCCCCTTCAATCTCGTACTTCTTCCCGTAAACCTTCAGAAATTATTCACTATTTCAACTACCAGCTCGACAGAAGAGCCCTCGTCCTGAGTAAGTTGCGGGTATTGAGTAACTCGCAATCTCCGGATCTTGGGAAGAGATATCGTACATCTACGGGAAAAAAATCATAGCTTGCTCATCAGACCCGATCAAGGGAAGTAACGATTCTCGAGCGCACCGTATCAAGAAAACTCACGTATTAGTGCATGGAATCTCAAGATTTCATGGCGTGCAAGATGCTACATATCTTCTAACGCCACAAGACAACGACAGAGTCAATGATACATTGCTAATTACGCGAACTGGTATAGAAGGTCATGTGAGAAATATAGGGTGCAATGAGAACCCTGAATACATTCAGCTGCCGCGTACGGATCTGTACAGCAGGGTACCTATTGTCCGGGAGGTAAATGAATTGAACGCATGTAGCTTTGTTCGTCATAGAATGGAAGGATAAGTGGACAAGGAAAGAGAACATTCATCAATTTTGAGAGAATCATAAGGGCTAAGTCGAGAAGTATGCGAGAAGGGAATATTAGGAAGACACCAGACACGTGTAGGCTGGCGGAAACAGATACACGATGGAAGGACGTAAATCTATTGTGTCTGGAGCAGCAAAGATTGACGAGTGGATGTTTGGACCAAACTTGAAGATGACGCGCGGCCCGAGCAACAAACAACGCGTCCAGGCACGTGCATCGCGTTTTGTTTTTCGTAAACATGACTGACAATGAGAATGACCTCGGTGAGTTTACCAAACAGATCTCACAAGATGCATGTTGATCCATTTCCTCAGGTGGTCTCAGCCTCATGACCCCAATAGTTCATCGTGCGAAGAAGCCCGTTCGAACCGCCAAGCCCCCTAGTCGCACCGAGGCCGGCCCATCATCAAACCCAATGAAAGGGCGTAAGAACGCACCGCGGTCCACAACGGACAATTCAGACATTGAGGAACTGGCTGCTCCAACCGGCCCATTTGATTTCCCCAGAGTAAACGCTGACGATGAACCACCGGTTCAAAAGACGCAATCTCGACGCGCCGATGCCGCGCCCGCGATGAATGGGAAGACAAATGCAGAAGGAAAGGAAAAAGGAAAGGCCAGGGCTCAACAGATAAAATCCGCTACCAAGAAGCAGGTGGACGAGCCCATGGATGTCGATCCAATTGAAATTCCAGATGAAACTGAAGAGGAGCCTGTTCCGAGGACACAGGGCACGATGAAACCTATCAGTCGCCTCAAACACACGAAGACACGCCGGAGAGAAGTCGACGAGTTAGCCCGACTGACAGAGCAACTTAAAAGGGTGCGTCTCGGTCATATTTAGCTTATTACGATGGTGACTGACAGCATTCTGTAGGCACAGGACCAAATCGCCACACTCTCTTCACAATTAGAAGAAGCTTTCAATACGCGAGAGACAGAACCTGAGAAGTTGTATCGACTCCAACAGGCCCAGTTTGACGTGCAATTGAAATGTACGTGTGACGGCTACGAGTGAGGACAGGAAGTCTGAAACTCTGTTATAGCACACACGGATATAATCAAGGAGCTGAACAATCAGCTTGCAATGAAAGAACCGTTAATGCGTTCAGGGAATTCCACGGTGCTCAATCTACTGACGCGCGAAGCTGCCGACGACGAAAAACGAGTCGTTGAACATGAAGTAGAACGATGGAAAACTCTCGCAGAGCGGAGGCAACGAGAAATAAGACAACGAGACGCACGTATACAAGAATTAGAACAAATTGGTACATCGTCATTTCATCTTGAAGGAAGGAAAATTTCATTGAACTGTGTTCTAGAGAAAGACCTGCGTTCCGAACTTGATGCCGAGATTGAAAGATCTGCAGTCCTGTCCGCCAAAGCCAACCGCGTACTACCGTCGGCTTCACGTGGCGGGGGACACTCAACAGGTGTCGATGATCCAAAAAATGCAGAAGTTGTTCGATTCTATGAGGATGTCACAAACCTCTTAATCACTGGGATGAAGGTGTCAACCGGGGAGTATCTAGGATTAGACGAATGGGCTCTCACATGTGTATACACGTTCTGTGACGAGAAAGTAGACGACCCACAATCTGTGCCACTCAAAAGTCAGTCTCTATCACAAGGATCTAGCTGATCTGTCAATCATATCTTTCTCCTAATCAGGCTTCGTCTTCAACTTACGATTTTGTCATGAGCCAGACCCGTCACAGGATAAACCCTCAATACCTATTACCTCGAAAGACCAGCTTATACCGATGGTGTACTTCGCGCCGCTGAACCTGGATCAGGAGCCGCAGGAATATGTGGAGGAACTGGATTTTCTTCAGGGCCCATTTTCATTTGGACGGCATCAGCTACCGCTTTTCTTAAGGACTCTATATCAAAGGTTGAAGCACGCGTTGAAGCTGGATGACGAAGATGGAGACTCTGAGGTGGAGGCGCCGTGATCAGGAGGATATGGTGTTGTGTGGTTTACGAGATATCTTTAACGAATATGACGATACTTTCTTTTGGATGCTTGTTTTTTTTTTTTTTTTATCATCGATGAGCAGACGAGGAAATAACAAAATATGCAAAGGAATAATTACAGCTCAGAGTTATAGGAACCAAAATATCATGTTGATTTCGACCTCCCGTGCGCTTGCTGAAAAGATTTTTCAGCCTGATTCCGAAAGGGTCGAAAAGATATGCTTTCGAGCAGCGAACCAGGCCAAGGACCTGTTATGTGCTTATCCCCATCCATGCTTGATCTGCACGAGGAAGACTCCTCCTTGTCTGAGTGACTTTCCAACTTCGGGCGCCGCTGATTCATGCCTCGACTCTGGGCCAAATACGCCGCACGGATCACGACGCACGACCATCGTTTTGAGTTAACGTGTGTCTGTTCAGCATTATACACTCTGTCTATTAATCCTTAACTTATGGCGACCGACTTCGGAAAGAAGCCAGCACACGTCGCGGATTCACAAATCCGCGCGCCCTGAGCCTATTTTGACAGCGCCAGCCGGTTCGGACTTTGCGCTGTACACACACCGACCTTCTGTCCTGTCCCTCGAACGTTCCCCTGGGATCGCAAGTAGATCAAGCGCGGCAGATGTACGTCGTCGGTTTCGATGACCAGATCAACGGTCACGAGCCGTGGACAGATGTGGATGGACTATTCGACGCCACATCGGACTTGTATTCCACGCTCCTTTCGACATTGACTTCGACTTGAAGCTTCCGACACGACGTCAGCGCGCGATGGAAAGGGGTAAAAAGGGCCCGAAATTGGACGACAGACCTTGCGGGGTTTGATGTGGAGGCCGTTCAGAAAGCTTAAGCTTGGCGGCGAGGTTGGGGACTACAACGGACGATGGTGTTCGTTTTAGCTTGTTATATTCCGCTCGAAGAACGACGGCATACCGCTGATGCAGGACCCGTGATGTTTTTTCTTTTTGTGTTGCGGCGTGTGTCGAGGCGTAAGGTGGAGAGTTCGCGTTCGTTGGTAGCTTGGGAACGAGCGTGACGGATCGTCTGTCTGGTATTCAGCCTGTGGAGCAACGGTTGCGTTGCATTAGAAAGAGCTGAAAGCGTGATTGGGGCGTCTTACGTGACCAGTAGAGAGGTCGCATAGACTGTAAGACTTGTATAAGTTTGGGCATGGATTTTCGCATATGAAAACAGACATTTTGAAATGACGAAATGGAGGGCCAGGAAAATGAGATTGTTATTCATAGCGAGATACTGTTATTTGCGGAATTCAGCATTCTACCAGCTCGTGTACGGAACGAAAACATACGCAAATCATCGAAGTGACCGTTCCGACACTAGCCATATCGAGATCAAATAACAAGGCTATGACACGCGAACGCAAACGCACCAAGTGAGAGTTCCCATTTCGAAAGCGTACTGGACCAGTAAATCGATCACGACATTGAGACCGTTACTACTTGGATGAAAACTTGTTCGTATGCATGTGGTCATCCTTGCACTCACCTAGAAGCTCCGGCACGGCTGCTTTGCAGCAAGAAGAGAAGGGAAGACGTGATTAGAATGTCTATGCCAGAAGAGAGCGCCAAGCCGAGGGTGAATAGCCACTGCAACAAGGATGAATATTACACAGATGACAAAACAGAAATCAACTTACCCGAAATTGCATGTTGAACAGTGAGTAGGAACGAAGGCGTATCCTGACCAAGTTAGTTTAGCGCACTATTAAGCATTGGTTATGATCAGGACTGACATCTCTCCTGCGGTGGCTAGAAGCAGGGGTTCAAGCGTCATGGTCAGAAGGCACTGAACACCGCTGAGGACCTACCGCATGCCGAAGCTGCACGAGTGAGATGCACGTCAAGCTCTGATATGAGACGACAGAGGGGGACAGGGCTTGCCTAGACGAAGAACGGCTAGTACGAGCTATGCAGAGCCGAGTTTAATGACGTGAGATCGCGGCAGGACGCTTGTGGGCTTACAACGGGCACGGTCAGGCGCCAACGCCGCTTGCTCACTGTAGTTGTGTTGAGAATGTCGTTGCAAGGCGGGTCACGACGCGCGAGAGACTCACACAGGAATATTCGATGCGCGAAGAAGCTAAGGAATCAAGCAAAGTTTCAGGGGCGCGGTAGGTTCGACTTGGGTCTTACCAGTGCACGACGAAAGTGAGGATCGCCTTCGGATAGGGATGAGATGGGGAATCAGATGCACAATTTCGAGAGGCTCACGGTGAACACGATTGAAAGCTTCGATGGTTCTGTTAATCAAGACAGAGTGCGATGATTGTCAAAAGATATACTAACAGCGACATTCCTGGGACAAGTATCAGTATGGAAACATTTGAGATAGACAGCAAGATCCGACCAGGGAATATAAGTTATCCTCGCCGAAACACCAAAGTAAGATATGAGATAATCCCACAACGCCGCCCACACGACGGCAGTATGGCATATGTCGAGAGACCTGTGGCCATGTTGGGTCGCAAGCCGGTTGACATAAGATTCCGGAGACGTTACCAGGCAAGCAGTACCTGAGGGTTTCCTCTGAGTCACACACACACACACACACACACCGGGAGGGTATTGAGGCGTACCAGAACTTTGAGTCGCGGGCTATCGGTCGGATAGAGTCTGAAGTACAGGACAACTTGGACGGCGACTACGCCGGACAGACTGGAATGGACAAATTGTTACTCATCAATGTTCAAGACGCGAGTGTGGATATGCGACGCACACCGCAGAAAAGAGACCGCCGAGGAGAAGCGCGCCGAACGTCTTGGGAATATCTACCGATACCGAGGCCATGTTTTTTTTTTTTTTCAGTTTCAGTTGGGGCCGTGACAGTGCTTGGTTGTCTGTTCTTCTATGTATGTATTCATATGTCCTTGGGGTTGCCCACGACCTCTCGGATGCGGCTTATTCGGGGTATATACATGTGGAATTTTTCATGTGTGGGTGAGCATAGGTTGCCGGGAGGGGCCCATCATCAGCATCTGTTTGATGGTACCCATCATGCCCTACGTCAGGGGTATAAATAAGTATTGTGCTCGCTCGCTGCGCGCGAAAATGGACGTGCAGCATGGTACGTACGTGCGTGTTGAATATTGATATCGGGAGGTGTCGCGGTATATAGCTAGCTGCATATTCTTTTGTCAGAGTACCAGATTGCGAGTTTTGTTAGAGTCGATCTGAGTAACGCCACCTGGCAGTGGAGGTTTCGTTGAACCGGCGCCGCCTTCCGAGTGATCGATTAATCCTTCATGCGGACAATATGGAACGCCATGGGAGCGCGCGTGAGGTAGGGTCGAGGAACAGACTTGCTCCTCATGGCTGTCTGCTTAAGGAAAGTGAAGACCACTGATTTTGGATTTATTATTATAAATTTTGCCTGGTAGCGGTTGGGTTTCCCGCTGTGGAAATGACTGGCAGTACCAGAACCTTGTCCACTCTGAGTAACGGGTCACAGTATAGTAACGATGTTTGTTCTAATGGGACAGTAACTGGTTTGTACGTGTTCCATTTTGGGCAAAACGTTACATCGTCCGATTCAACATGGCGAATAGAAGTTGGTCACGGTATGGAAGATCCCAGCTTGTTAGGATAGCTCCTGTACCAGTGCCCATCTCGATCCTGTT
>JABCKS010024855.1:0-20792 GCA_018851325.1 Termitomyces sp. DKA19 | reverse complement strand
GCTCTCGTTATCGCTCACGTACCCCTCCCCCCCTGGCTCTTCTCCCCCTATCTTTTCTTTTCTTTTCTAGCAACGAAAGAAAAAAAAAAATTCTCGAAGCAAGGGAAAACCCGAACTAAGTATACACGGACCGTCAACGAGGAACAAATGGGCGCATTAGACACATTCGTCACGACGACGCTGGGCCTGACCAAGCTCCCGCCGTTCCTACCCACGTTCTTGTCCTCCTTCCTCGGTTTCTCGGTCGTACACCAGCTCATCGCGCCCTGGGCTTCGAGACGGTGGGCCCCCCACGCCTACGGGTCCCAGTCCCCACGGGCCCAAAACGCCTGGTACGCAAAAGAACACAAGAAAAAAAATTCACGAGTTGTTGATGAAAACTCCCGTAGGGCCATCCACGTCGTATCGCAGATCCACGCGGTCCTCATCGTCCCGCTGGCGCTGTGGGCGCTGTCCGGGGAGCCGGCGGAGCGGGCGGGGGACCGCGCGTTCGGGTGGGACGAGCGCGTCGGGTATGTGCATGCGGTGGCGTGTGGGTATTTTTTGTGGGACAGTCTGGATGCGGTGGTGAATTTTGCGGATGTGGGGTTTGTGGTGCATGGTGAGTTGTGGTTGTGGTTGGTGGTTTTTTGGATTTGGGGCTTATGTGTGTGTGGGTGGGGATAGGCGTCGCGTGTCTTGTGATTTATGTAATGTCGTTTGTGAGTGTCTTGGCTTTTCGCACCCGAGCGCGAGTACGACCACGACCTGTACGGCTTAGAAACCGTTCGTGGCGTATTTTGGGCTCAGGTGTTTGTTGTGGGAAACGTATGTGTTGTGTGTGTGTTGTTTCTTGAGTTTGGGCTGATTGGTGTGGGTTTGCAGGAGCACGTTCTTTTTGAATATCCATTGGTGGGTGTATTTTCGAGTGGCGGAATCGGATCTGACGCGTGTGGGTAGGTTTATGGACAAGACGGGACGGACGGGGAGTACGGCACAGTTTGTTAATGGGATTTTTCTCCTTTCTGCGTTCTTTGGGGTGAGATTGGTGTATGGAGGTAAAGTGGTAGGTGACGCTGTGCGGTCTAGATTGGTTGCTGAAGGGATTGCAGTCGGTTGAGTTTATGCGCACGTTGGTCCAGGTGCGGCACGAAATACCGTGGACGTACGTCATTGTGTTTGGTGTGGGGAATATCGTGCTCGCGGGACTCAACTGGTTCTGGTGGGTCCAAGAGTGTTTCAAAGACGGATGCTTGTTGATGAGGTGCGGCAGGTTCACGAAGATGATCAGTGCACTGAGACGGAGGTTTGACGACGGGGCCAGGAAGAATTCGGAGCGGACGCGACTTGTAAATGGAGCACTTTATGCAAACGGTACTACTAACGATGAGAGTCATAGTAATAACGGGTGGAATTAGAGAGGAATGAGATATCTATATGTATCTACGCGTAGACTACATGAATGCAGCGCGAACTTGTCCGCGGACGCGCCATTCCCATGCGACGAGGTTGACGTGGCGGGTGACCTCGATGCGGAGGGCAGAGTTTTTGGAGACGACGATGGAGTGGAGGTACGCGAATACGAGGGCGTCGAGGTAAGTTGGGTCGCTGTGGGGCTGTGAGAGGGTGGGTGGAGGGACAGAGGGAAGACGCACGGGGAGCCGAGGAACCACTTGTCGGTGGCGAGGCGGACAGAGAGGGCAGTGATGGCGTCGCAGTAGCGGGCGTGGACGGTGTCGTAGGATATGCGTGCGCCGAAGGGGGGCACGAGGGACGTGAGGCCGGTGAGCGGGGGCGGGGGTGGGGAGAGGAGGGCGGGGAGGGGGGGGGTGGGGGGCGGGCGGAGAGAGAGGAGAGACTGGAGGCAGGACGGGGCGGGTGTGGCGAGGAGGAGGGCGGCGTGGACGATGCGTTGGAGGAGGGCGGTCCAGGCGCAGGCCTCGTCGGGGGCGGGAGAGAGTGGGCGGAGGTGGTCTGCCCAGTGCTGGATGCGGTGGGCAGGGAGGAGGGTGTGGGGGTGGACGTGGAGATTGGGGAGGCGGGAGTCGAGTGCGCCGGCGGGGTCGATGTCGGTGCGGACGGCGACGTCGATGGGGCGCAGGGCGAGGTACGCCTGGGCGGTGAGCGAGTCGACGTCTGCGCTGAGCGGGGCGTCGCCGGGGGCGGGTGGGGCAATCCAGAGCGTGGGCCTGGCGACGTCGCTTGTGCGCAGTGTGGCGACGGGCGGGCGTGTGCGCAACATGCGTGCGACGAGCGTGACGCCGCGGCGTGATGTGCGCCCGTGACGCCGCGCTGCCCTCGAGCGTGACGCCGTCGTGTCTACTGCCTCATCATGTCCGACGACGAGTCTGTCCCTTCGCCTGCCGTCCCTTCGCCTGCCGTCCCTTCGCCTGCAGTCCCTTCGCCTGCCGTCCCCTCGTCCGCCGTCCCCTCGCGCTCGCCATCGCCAGTCGCGCCTCTGCCCAGCACTGCGCGCCCCTACCGCTTCACGTGGGACCCCGCTGCCCGCCGCGCAGGCCCAGAGAGCGTCGCGGGCACCACGGACCGCGGCGGCCCCGACCCCTTCGCCGCCCAGCCCAGACTCGGCCTGTATGCGTCTGTGCTCAGTCTTGCGCTTCCCCACGAGTGGAGCAGCACGACGCACGGCTTCCACGGCATGTCCAGTCTTCTCGTGCTTGGTGTCCTGCTCAGTCGTCTCCAGCCATCTCGACCGTCCTCAACAATCCCCACAATCGCCAGGCCCCGCCCAAGCCCCACTCCCATCTCCCCCCTGTCCCTCCCGCCGACCTCCCTCGTGTCCGCAGAAAGGACTTTGACCCCTACCTCCGCGCCATCGCCCCACACTCCCAGCCTCCCGTCCTCCACGATCCCGTGCCCACACACCCACCCTCTGTCCCTCCCCTCCACACCGTCCCCCACGTCTTCTTCTCCCAGTCCTTCTCCCTCCCCGACCCTCGCACCTTCGACGCCGTCACTGCCGATGCAGACCCCACCTCCCTCCCCGACTCTCTCCCCCTCCTCGAAAAGTTCTCCCATCACGCAGACACAGTCGAACAGCACCTCGTCCTCGAGATCTCCCACCGCGCGCCCTCCTTCTTTGCCGCCCTCACAAACCTCCACGACCTCCATGCTGAATCACAACTCTGTCTCCAGCGCATCGCATCCCTCCGCCGCCTCCTCACCGACCTCCACACCAACACCGCAAAAATGGGTCTCGACCTCGTCCGACGTCAGGCACGCGCAGCCAACCTTGCCGTCCTCTCCGACGCCGTAAAGCAGGTCGCCTCCGTCGTCGAAACCGGTCGCGTCGCACGAGCCCTCGTCAGTGCAGGCCAATGGGGCCAGGCTTTGGCCGTCATCGAAGAGATGGACTCGAGGCATACTCTCGACACTCCGCCCAGTCCACCTATGCCCACCCTAGAAGAAGACGACAACATTTCAAAGAAGCTGCCGCAGATTCCATTGTCCTCTCTACGTGCATACGCCGCACTCCCCGAACATCTACGCGCCCTCACGTTGGAAATTGCCGCGTCCTTGTCTTCAGACCTAGTCTCTGTCTTGCGAGACGACCTAACCCAATCCACACCCCGCGACACCCATTCAGACCGTTTGCGGCCCTTGATCCAAGGTCTCATCCGTACCCGAGGCCTCAAGCAGGCTCTGCTCTCGTGGCGCCAAGTCGTCCTGGCTCTAGTCCGCCACATCGTTCAATCCGTAAGTACTTGCTTGCTTCTTTGACCGTCGTATCAACTATTATTCCAGCGTCTGCCGCAAGAGGACGAAACTGAAGACGCCAAAGCTTCAAATCGGTATGTCTGTTCGTTTATCCTATCTATCTTTCTCACATGGCTCCAGAGCACACTTTCGTGACATGCCCCATCCCGAGTTTATACTCCTCTTGCAAAATCTATACGCCGACCTTTTAAAGTGCATCGAAGCTATTCAGTCGCAATCAAACGTCATCGTGGCCATTCTTGGAGCAGAGACGGGCAAGCTCAAAGAGGTTGGGTACGTTCTCCAACTACATCTTCTGCTAATCATCTAACATCCCCAGCCCCCCTCCTGTAACCCCCACCCTCACGCCCAATCAAGCCCAAGACGAACTCACCGACATCCTCGCCTCCGCCTCTGAACTCGCCAACACCCACTCTGCCTCTCTCCTCGCCTTCCGCCACGAAATCCACACCGCCCTCCCCCTCGCACACTTTCTCTCCCTCTTCAACTCTACCTGGTCCTTTGTCGTCCGCTGCGAAGTCCTCTCGCACCGCATGATTGTCGGTTTACGTGGTGTCGTCGTCGGACAGGCCAAGGCCTTCCTCCAGGCCTTCCATCAGGCGAGGATAACCATCTCCGCGAAGCTGGTCGAGGATGAGCTGTGGACTCCGGCGGAGATCAGTGTGGGGCTGCAGAAGATCGCGGATGCGATCGTGGATTCCGCCGTCAGGGATGCACCAGAGTTGGTCGTCAAGAGTGACGATGAACCGGTGTCCCCGCACACGCCGTTGGAAACGCCTCTCAATGCCAACGCGAACGGGCCAGCGGCCTTCGGCGATGTCAAAGCTCCAGGCTCCAAACACCTCCGCATCGAAGACCGCACCTACTTTGCGGTAAGCGCCACAACGGAGGTGCTCGTTCTCCTGCTAGACTATCTGCGGGTCGTCGTGAACCTGTCGATGCTCACGACGGACGTGATGAGTCGCGTCGTCGAGTTTCTCAAGGCGTTCAATTCGAGGACGTGTCAAGTTGTGCTTGGGGCGGGGGCGATGCGCTCGGCGGGGCTGAAGAATATCACGGCGAAGCATTTAGGTGGGTCATGATGCTCTCCTTCTTCTGGTTCTCCTTCTCCCTTTCCCTTCTCTGTCTTCGGTTTTCGTACACAGGGTGGCTGATGAGTTTATTGTCTGGTGCAGCGCTGGCATCGCAGAGCTTGTCGATCATGTTCGAGTTGATCCCGTACGTGCGCGAGACGTTCCGCCGGCACTTGAGTCCAAAGCAGGCTGTCATGCTTGTGGAGTTTGATAAACTCAAGAGGGTGCGTTGTCCTTCCTTGCTCCCGGTTGCCATTCGCATATGGCGCCGTTGGACGAGGAAGGGGTTCATATTTAGATGCGCAAGCTGAATGAGTGGTAATCAGGACTATCAAGAACACCAGAACGAGATCCATTCGAAGCTGATTGCGATCATGGGGGACAGGCTGAATGCGCATATTAGATCACTTCAGGTGAGCAAAGCGGACCTCTGATGGGGCGTTACTTCGTCTTCTTCCTTCCTTCCTTCGTCTTGCGTTTCCTCTTTCTTTGCCCCCCTTTTGTGTTATGGGGTTATCATTACGTGACTCGTTCGAGGAATGGAAGTGTTCGCGAGTGCAGTTGCAATTCGTGGTCGCATTTGCACTTACAACACACGTTCTCTTATCTCGTGCTTGAGCCGGAGCTGGGTTCTGCTTCGCAACTGCCTGTTTACCTTTCCTTACTTTCTTGCCCTTCCATTCCATTCATCTATTTGCCTTTTTCCAACTATTCTCTTTTTTCGGCCGAGCTGTGGTAACGCTGACTTGGATGTCCTAGGCTATAGACTGGAACGTGCCGCCTTCCAAGCCAGTTGGGAGCGTCAACGATTATGTTGAGATTCTCGTCAAGGAAACTGTCACACTCCACAAGGTGTTGTCGCGTTATCTGTCTGTTCCCGTCGTTGAGGTTCGTTGGGATCCTCTCTCGTACTTCTCCTATCCAGCTGACGATGCTTCCGACCTTTGTCTCCCCCCCCCATTCCTATAGTATGTCATGACACAGGTGTTCGCTGCGATCAACCATGGACTATCAGAAGAGTATAACAAGATTGAGCTTCCGAATCAGGAGGCAAAGACGAGGTATGTGTCATGAGAAGAATACGAAACGGGATCCGTGTGTTCCAACTACTGTTGGGCGATCACGTCCCGATGCTTCGTTTTGTCTTCCTTCTCTTTCCTCGTAAAGTTCTGCCAGATCGCTGACCACACCTTATTTTCAATTCAATCCAATCGGTGCAACATTCGTAACTATCGTTGCCGTACATTGTACAGGCTTTTGGCAGACGCCAAATACCTCCATCAAAAGCTCTCGGCTCTGAAGAACGTGGGACCCCCTAGCGGGATGCTCGTGACCGTCGTCTCGGAGAAAAGCATTCCAAAGACTACCCCCCTCGCTGCGCCGATTCCGATACCTACTAGATCTAATACACTTTCCTCGGCGAATCAGCGATTGAAGGGTATGCTGTCAGGTAAATCTGCCGTCAACTCTAGCGACAAGGCGCTCCCGACGCCTGTGTTGCCCTTGTACTCTCCGCCGCTGAATGGGGCGTCGTCGTCGTCGTCGCCGCCACAAGCAAGGAGAGTGTCAGCTGGGTTCAAACAGGTCGAATTATCTCCGAACGGAGGTCCGGATGCGGGACCGGGTGATGGCGATGGAGGTGCTAGGCCGGAAAAGGCTGGCAGGTTGTCTCAAGGGGAGATTATTGAACAGCAGCGAAGGACACTCTCGCCGCGGCTGCCTCCTACACCGCATGACACGCCATCGCCTGAACCTGCGCCCGACACGGAGCCAGGGGGGAATGGTGGTGGTGAAGAGAGAGGTGGTCCGGATGAGGGTTTCGCCGGGGCGCTGACGCTGATGGGTGATGTGTCGGGCGTGGTGTCAGGAGCTGGCGCTGTTGCTAGTCGTGCTGCGACGCTTTTAGATCCGGCGTCGCGTTCGGAACGCTCTGAGACAAGTGACAATGTCGGAGGCGCCGCCACCACTACCACCCGGACCTGATGCTGTTATGAAGTTTGGTGTTGCTCATGCCCGGTTTGGAAAGATGGTGATGGCGATGGCGATTGAATTGCTGAAACATCCGGTGCTTAGGTTGGCGATGCGAGTGCTTGGGAGGACAGGACGTGGACGTGGGACGTGTGATTCGATCGGGTTTATAGTCCCGTTTTGAGTTGCACACTTTCTTTCTTGTTTTGTTTTTTTTCTTTGCATTTTTGGGGATGTGCGTGCATACATACGAATACGAATACGAATACGAATGCGAATGCGAATGCGAATATAATCGCGCGGGGGATCGCATCATGGACTACGGCCGCGGGAAGGACAGGTAAGATAGAGTTTTGGGGTTCGTCACGTCAACGAAACGTTATCTTTGATCTCTTGCGTATGTATCGTATCGTTTTTGGTTTTCTTCGGCTCTGTGGAGGGATAGAGAGTGTCCATTTGAATTTTAGGTGTTGTGGATAGATGGAGATGGAGATGGAGATGGAGATGGATATTTGCATCGTGGTTTAGAAGTTTTTTTTTTTTTTTTTTTAAAGATAGATGGATGTTTGTATTGTGGTTTAGAGGTTTTTTGTCGTTGAATAGGTAGTTTGTCTGTCTGTCTGTCTGTCTGTCTGTCTTGTCGTACCCTACTTGTTTGTTTTCTTAATGCACGTTTTTGTAGTAGATCCGTCTCTTTAGGATGATGGATGGTATTTCTATTGGATGCCCTGCCATGTGTCTCTTGTGAAGTTGTATATTGATAACTATACACAGGGATCGGGGGTATTTCACTTTGAGTTTTGCAATGTCCTTTTAAGATATATACATGTGTGGATATGGCCGGGCGTGTCGTTATATGTATATATGGACTGGGCAATCGTAAAAGGTGTGCGGCACTTTATTTGAGCAATCTGACATCGAGGAAGTTATTATAAGGTTCAGAGTCCAGATACTATTGGACAATGGCTGGAACTGGATCGTGCGTAAGTACATACATACATACATACAGATAGTTTGTGCTGTGTGAAAGTTAGACTCCCGTCGATCTGCATTATTGTCCAGAGTGGGTTCGGGAATGTTTGGCGCTTGGTCGCTTCCATCCGTGCTACGTATTTAGATTGTGTACGTACGGATCGTAGGCCCCTCTTGCTCGTCTGGGTTATACAATTCGAGACATGTGCTGTTGTTTCCTCAAGATGGGGAGGGACTGTTCGAGCTGATGCTTTGGGGAGAAAGTTTCCTGGGGAAGTGGGCACATGATGATGGGTGAGAGACAGGATTAGAAAGAAGTCAATAAGACTTTTGACAAGATTGATCCCAAGCGCCCCCTCTCTCTCTCTCTCTCTCTCCCTGGACGTCTAATAAGTTGCAAGCGTTGGAATTAGCTGATCGGCACTGGGAGTGGCAGGTAACGATCTTATTAATGTTAATTGTGAAGCATCTTGGAGAATTGGAATGAAGTATGTAGTATATCATCTTACGTCCTGCATACGAGGCGAATATGCCGTTATACAGTATCAGAACAGAATGATGATGGGGGACGAACGCATGACTGTGACGGTACCTGCCCAACAAGACTGAACCGGTCCTTCTGACTGATGCGGCTTGCCCAGGCTGGAATGTGCTAGAATTTGATCAACGCGGCGCGGACACGCAAACAAAAGGACCGGATGACGAAGGATAGCGCCTTGATTCCAAACGTGGAAAAGATCTGGGATCGGGCGGTTGAGGCTCTTTTTTTTTTCGGGGCCTCGGCCGGGCGGCATCTGGGTGCTGCGCGCACACAACATACATACACCCACGTCATTGGCTCTGAAAAAATTTTAAGGCTGATGCAGTAGGCGCAGTATTTGGCTGGCGCCTTGTTGTGTGGACAAGGGCGCCATTTTTTTTTTTGATATTGTATTCTAGCGTTGTTCTAGCAATTGTTTTTTTTTTTTGTTGTTGTTGTATTCTGGATATGACTGGTAGGGTTGTCCTTTGTTTTCTGGACGGTCGCCGGCCGGTCATCGGTATGGTACCATCGACCACACAAATCCCGTCAGCGGTCAGTCATCAATGACGTCCAGAAGGAAATTGTAAAACCACCTCCGAAAAAGGAAATCGAGTCACTGAATCACACGTGATGAGAAGGAAAAAAAATCCTTCTTGGAATCTTGGAAAGCGGGGTGAACGTGGCGAATATGCACGCCACACGTTCGCAAGCAGGGGCCCAGTCCAAACGTGTGATTGCGCAGCGTTTGAGCAAGATCACGCTCGTACCAAAACGAGATGGAGATCTGATCTCGGCGGAAGCACCCTGAAAGAAGGACATCACGTGCGTGATATTAATAGCCCAATGGAGTCACTTGTCGCCTCAAAAACGTTTTCCGTTGGGAATGGTCGCGACCCAGGACTCCTATATAAAGCCAGAGCCTCTTTCTCCGCCTCCTCACTCCTTCCCATCCCGCCCCATGTTCGAGGACCAGTGTCTAGTTTGCGGCAAGCCTCTCGACGACGACGTGTATGTCTTCCCTTTCTCTTCATAGCCCCTAGGCCTCACCCCCCCCCACAGCCAGGCATACTGTAGTGAGGGATGTCAGTCCCAAGATGCATCGTCGCCCTCCATTTCTTCTGCTTCTAGTGCAGTTTCGTCCCCGAACATGAGCTATCTAACTGGTGGCGATGTCCCACCTCTCTTGCCATCGGCCCTCGGCAATGCTCTCGCCAATTACGCACGCAGTCGCCACCACCACTCGGTTTCCACTTCGTCTGCTTCTTCCTGGTCTGCGGTTACAGACGACGAAGATGATTCCTATTCTGGTCTTTCAAACTACCACTCAAAGGCTTTCTACGAGAGTGCCGACTCTCTCTATGATGGCAAGCCAACCCAGAACTATCTCGATACCCTGAAACCTTCTTCTGCGCTCTCCTACGCACGCCGCCCATCTGGCACCAACAACCGTTCCATGGTCTCCAACCCACACTCTCGCATCAACCCTGCTCACGTGCATGACACCCCAGAAAGCGTTTCTCTCCATTCCCATCTGTCGACAGATGATGATGGAACATACTCTGACGTCGGATTTTCGTCCCGAGACGAGTCCGAACCCGAAATTCACATTACCAAACTGGCTCCTTCTCAAAAGGTTAAACGCAACCGTGCTAGCCTCCCTGCGTACTTCTCGTTGCTCCAGATGAGCGGTAAACGTGTATCTCCCGTATCTTCTTCCTCCAATCACACTATTTCTCGTATTTCGCCGCCTACACCTAAAGTCCCCCTGGCTGGCATCAATCTACCCCGCGCAACTCCTCGTGGCCGCCGACGGGTCGTGGATCACAACTATGAGAGCAGGTCATCTGCGGAGTCCTGCTCTCGCTCGCCATCCCGCTCGCGCCGGGCACCGGCAATACTAAGTACTGCCCGTCCTCCCTGCTCTCGTGAGGCAGTCGATGAGGATGCCTTGAACAACTCATCTGTCCCTGGACTTACCCGGGGCCGTCCTGCAGTTCGCAGCAACAGCTCACCGTCTCCTGTTATGATGCTTTCGGCTGACGCACTCAACAATCACAACCGTACCCTGGCTGCTGCTGCGACAAGGACGGACGGTGCTCAATCCCCCTTCCCCCATGAGACAAGGGGGCGCTTAAAAGTAGAGACCGACGTGGATGCTCCCGGATACGGAACGGGTCGCAGTGGCTTGTTGCATCGCGCACGCGCGCCTGCAATTATTCGTTCGGGCCGTGGCCTCTGAAACCGCTGTATTGCTTTTCCTTCCGTCCATCTCGTCAACTCTGCACCATTTGCTTTCAATGTTATCTGTAAAATCTCTGAATTCACAACAAAACTTCGCTCGCATACCACTTTGCATATCATGGACCATAAAAAGCACAAAAAAAATCTCCCTAACTCTACAAGTCGCCAAAACACGCATAGCGGAAAATCAATGGCATTGATAACCATCCCTTCTTAGCACCCGCTCTCTTCATACATCCCGACTACCCACATCTCAAATCCTAGTGTATCATCATCCACTCATTCCTACAACTCATCTCAACAACATATATTTTCCAATTGTCCGTAGCTTTCGATAAAAATCATCGCATCGCTTCCTCGTGTAATTAATTGCATCATTTTCTTCTGGAACACGACATAGAGTCCAACACAACTTGTGCATGCCTGTTCCCCCTTGGCTACGGCTGTAACGCACGTTCCCTTTGGCTCGCTTCTTGGCTTTGACTCTGGAATGGGGTTTCCAGTTCCGGTAGATGGGATGCCGAGTTTTAGCGAATTCTATTTCACATAAACGAGGTCTCGTGTCGCGCGTACTCGCATTGTGCCGCCTCGCATAACTTTGTTCCCATCATTATTACCTACACATTCAAACATCACATCTGAAGCACATCCAGTAAGCTAGGCAAAAGTACACGGAGATACACTTGGCTTTGGTTTGAAGTAAAATAGAACAGTCTCCGCTGTCCCTATTGAGTGTACCCCAGACGGAAGCAAAAAAAAATAATAGATACTGAATTTCTGATCAATGGATGTGTGCCTCGTTCCTTGTTGTCGTCTACGGGTTGTGGGGATGGAATATCAATTTTATGTTATTCCCTTGATCGGGAAGACTAATGCTTTTGTCAGAAGTGTAGCGAATATAACGCAACAAAAGAGCTCATGGATGTGATCGTGAACCGTTGAGTGGTGCGCGCATAGGGCCGGGTGGTTTAAACATTCACCGAGGATCTTTGCGAAGTGTTGCGTAATGATATCTTGTTTCATGGACCTCATGGACCGATGCCGGCCATGGCCACCGCTTGCACCGCACACAGCTATTACCACAATAGTACGGTCGATATATGTATGCCGCAGCATTGGCACTTGCACATGAGTGTTGTGAACCGTGCTTAGATTGGTATCACCCGGCGATGAGCGTTATGCTAGTCGGGATTGCGGCGTGACAGGAAGCCCGTAAACGACGCGTCGTGAGATTCTCGTGATTTGAGTCATAGAGTCATTTGGACGCTGTGGTGGACGTCGTTGGACAATAAAGTCAGGGTTGGTTGCTAGCGACGCTCTTGACCTCCACCACCATCATCCCATCCACTGTCCACCATTGATCCGTCCACTCGCCTTCCAAGGGCCCTCACCCACCCCAAAGTGGCCACAAGCCTCATTCCTGCAACCCGTCCGCGGTCTGACCGAGACGAGGGCGTCGACTTCCTCGTCAACGGTGAGTACCCTCTCTGCTGACCAAATCTAGTCACTAATTGCACCTAGAAACCGACCGGGCCCGCAAACGACAAAGGATTTCCATCGATCACTCCTCTCGTCCCCCCACCATGCGCCTCACGGACTCCGATCACAATTCCCTCTCTGCCTCGCCCGACTTCTCTGCTCTCGCTGGCCCCTCTTCCGATCTTACCAATGGCCATAGCAATGGCTTTGCATCCAAGTCTGTCACAGGCAACGGTGTTCTGCCCAAGAATGGCAAGGCTATTGCGAGAGTCTCGCTTCCAGGCACCACCCTGTACGACGACACGCCCATAGACCGCGAGGAGTACGTGCGCCTCGTGATACAGAGCCTGCGGGACGTTGGGTACATGTGCGTTCTCTCTGTCCTGTTCTCCTGTCCTAGTGCTCATTTTGGCAACCTCAGTGAATCTGCGGCAACGCTCGAGGCGGAGTCAGGGTACATCATGGAGGAGGCAGAAGTCGCAGATTTCAGGCAGTGTATATTGGATGGTTTATGGGCAAAGGCAGAGGCTGCGCTGATCCGCCTTGGCGTTAGCGAAGATGATGGACTCTGGGTGCGCCTCGTTTCAATAGATTCACGCGTATTGCAATTCTGACGAACTTAAAAAGGACGCTAAATTTCTTATCAGCCAGCAGAAATACCTTGAACTATTGGAGGCAAAGAAGACGACGTCGGCACTCCATGTGTTGCGCCATGAACTTGCACCACTAAATGTGGATTCTGACCAATTGCATACTTTGTCGAGGCGTGTACTTATCTTCCAACGCTCAGGCTTTCACTAATACCGCGTATAGCTTTCTGATGTGCACTGAATCTGAAGATTTGCGGCATCGAGCAGGATGGGACGGCGCAGCCGGATCATCACGCCGACAACTACTAAACAACCTTCAAAGTGATTATGTTTCGTTCGCTACTGGTCTTTATCTAAACTATTCACCAGGATATATTCCTTCTTCGATAATGATCCCTCAGCGGCGGATCGTAACTCTACTTAGTCAGGCACACGCACATCAGCAACAGCATTGTCTATACCACAACACCCCTTCAGATTCCACCTCATTTTCACTGTATACGGACCATCACTGTGACGAATCCGCGTTTCCGCGGGTGACTACAACCATCCTCCAGGTGCACTCGGATGAGGTTTGGAATTTGGAGTGGAGCCATGATGGTATGCAGCTGGCCACGGCAAGTAAAGATAAGACTGCCATCATCTGGAGATTATCGGTACGCTCCATCTACTTCGCTTCTGATACATGTTCACACCCCGGTCCATAGTACGATGCCGAGTCGCGGACACAATGGGCACGTCACCTCACATTGGAAAATCACCCGTATCCTGTGGGATGTCTCGCATGGTCAAAAGATGACTCAATACTTCTGAGCAGCGCTGAGAATATTATCAAATTGTGGAACGCCAAGGTTTGTCATAGAAATCAATCAGTTAGTCATGAAATATGACTGTGCTCTAGACAGGCGTATGCACAAAAACACTTGATGTACATAAGGAGACCGTGACAGCACTCGCTTGGCTTCCAGACGGCACGGGATTTATTTCCGGTGGTCTGGACCGTAACATTATCCACTGGGTACGTTATTATGCCTTCCTGACCTCCGGTCTATTGACACTGATTCTTGTCTATGCATCGTCGCTTGTAGGATATCGAAGGCAATATACGTGATAAGTGGGGCGAGACGGGTATTCGGATAACAGACCTTGCCATTACCCCGGACTTTTCGCGTTTGGTTACTGTTGGAATTCAGCATCTTCCTTTCGGTATTCTCAGTGAGGGTATTACAGGGCGCGAAGTGCAGAGTGGTGATGCGGCAGCTGCAGGTGCCGCGGCGGCGAGGGCTTCAGAGAATAAGATGGTTATCTATGATTTGACGACCAAGCAGATTGAATCGTGCGTATATCTCTTCAATATCTCTAAATTTCGGTTGTGCCGCAGATTTTCCTCTTTCGTGTCGATTCTGCTCGTCTCCTTTCTTCATCGTTATTTCTATCGCATGGATTTACTTGTGGTTGCATTGTATCTTGACAGGTCCATACGTTTGGAAGGTGAACTTACGAGCGTCAAGGTGTCTGGGGATTCCCGCTTTGCGCTCATTAATCATGCGCCAGACGTGAGAGCTCGTTGCAATCGAAGTTCTGATGTGGAATGATCCTTTTCTTTAGGAGATACACTTGTGGGACCTCGATGCGGGTCGTTTATCACGCAAGTACACAGGACAACGGCAAGGACGACATGTCATCCGGAGCTGCTTTGGTGGGTACGATGGTAACTTTGTTGTCAGCGGCAGCGAAGGTTTGTGGTGCTACCTTGTCTTTTTTTGGAGGATAGCGAACATGACCTACTACTCTCCAACAGACAGCAACGTATATATATGGCATTGTGATACGGGTACACTACTAGAAGTCCTTACAGGTCACGGCGAGGGCAGCGTTAACAGCGTCGCGTGGAATCCAACAATTCATGGCATGTTTGCATCGTGTTCGGACGACCACACGATCCGGATATGGGAGACACTGCCGGAAACAGTGGTCGAGAAGTCTGCTAGTCTTCCATCGCCGACACTCGCAGAAAACGGGAATGGCAAAGGCAAGACACGGCAGCAATGGGATGCCGATGGTGTGGAGATGTAATTGACGTCCAATTACACTTTTCCATCCACACGGAGGGGTAGAATAAATGAGCCAGACTCAGACAGACTCCCCGCTCATCTCGCATTGATTTATCAGGACCGAGCCACTGCACGAACGTGGATTCCACCTCAATTTGTACAACAGTATTTATGGTACGCAACGTGACCTGACGAGGCGACTTCGCATTCTCGACTATTGCATTTATAGCGACATCAACACCCATTGCCACCTTTATGCTACACTGCATCTGATTACTCTAACAACCTCGATCCTTGTGAACATAGTTGTTTCTTCTTTTGTCTTCTTTTTGCATAGTAACAACCCTCTTTTCAATGTGGACGTATCTTACATCACAGAATAGAGCCCCATCCCCTTCGCGAATCTGAAACGGAATTGAATTTATTACCACTCATTTGGCAGCAAGTCGTCTTGCGAACGTGGGTCCTCTAAGATCTAGCCGTTACGCGACGGCCTGGCTTGGTCAGTCGTATGCGGAAAAGGGTTATGGCAGATCCTTGAGCTAGTCTCGTTTCTTAAGCATCCGTTCACTCTGGTTCAGACTACATGCCTTCACCACGTTGATTTACTATTTCGGAAGAGCGCTGCGCTATTCATCATGATTCTTCAGAGAACTCGTATGCAAGCGGAGTCTCGAGCTTCGTATTAAATTACTCAATCGGGTGTTAGCGGCTCGATTTTTGCCAGCATCTTCCTCTCCGTAATTGAATAATAAAACTACTTTGTAAACAAGGAGGGTGAGTGGCGTGGTCGTCCTTCGGACCGCTAGTGCGGGTAGATAAACTTTTTTGGACCCGTCGCATCGTATGGCTTACAATAAGTTCTGGCATGGAGCCGGTCGTTCAATTTCTATGCGGGTATCCGTGGATATCACCTCGAGGCTTATAGCTTATACGGGATCCCCAGCAATTTGGATTTTGATACCATACTATTTTTGCTGAATCATTCGCACACGTTGATATCATTCCAGAAACTTTCTGTGTTCCTGTCTTTGATTCCTTCTTCAAGACGCAGTGGCGTGGAAAGTAAGGTTATTTCCGCATCTTTTCCTGACAACAAACTTTTTCGTAGGATTGGAACGTGGAAAAACACTCGCTGATATAAACATGAGAATAGAAGGATCCTTCTGGTTCATTGCAACTATGTGTCACCAAAGGTCACTTAGACGAAAGATCATAAGCCCGGGCAGAGAAGGCATGTGCTTTTTGAAGACTGTCAGGGAATCCGACTCGGAGGGTACGAGATTGGGAGTCCATTCATCGGAGGTCCCCCACAGGCGGCCTCCTCTAGAAGATTTCGTTCGGCATTTGAAAGGCCTTTATCACTTTCCTTATTTGTCATACCACTTTTGGAATGTAAACGCTTATAGCACACTTCATCTTCCTAACACGTCAAAGAAAAATAAGAACGCAGGCCCATCCGGAATGTTGAATTAAAAAAAACAATCAATACACGCGGAAGAAAGTCAATGCCTATTTAAATATCGATAACACTCATTATTGGCCCTTTCAAGTAGCTTGAAATATTCTATTGATACACACTATTGTAAAGTATTGCGACAAACCGTTGAGACTGAGATATAATGAGAGTTGTTGTTCGCCACGAATATGAAGCCCTCTTGCGCTTATTATACAGCGGGGGTTCAAATATTACCTTGACGCAAAAGTCTGATTATCAGACAGAAAGAGGATCATTGATGGAGCAGAGAAAGATAGGACGCGCAGGCAGCCAGGGGGACAACAAACAGATATCCGGATAATCATGGAAGCTGTGAGTGGGCTCTATGCTTGGGTACGAACAAAGACGCCATTGGATCTTTTTTCGCATGACCTGGAGGTTTGAGGGGCCGAGTTTCGACAGGTGTGGAAGGATCAGTCCGTAATGGTGGTTTGGTGGATATTTTGGCAGGCGATTTACCCACAGTACTAGGCACAGGACGAGAAGAAGAAACAGGTGGATTTTCAGGTTGGGGTAATAAAGCAGTTCCCGCAGTAGAGGAAGAACTCGTCCGCTTGTTCGATGTCGACAGACTTGTAGAGGTACCTGGGAGACGACGTATTACACTATTAACTGTGACACGACTGGTGTCACTTGTAGACGGAGGTAAGATCTCCATATTCGCCCCAGCAGGATTTGGAAGAACAACAATCTTCTTCCCGTTCGGGGGCATTGGAGGAACGATGCGGTTAAATAAATTCTTTTGCAATTTGGACGCATCAGAGCGGGTCTTCTGGAAAAGGGTCTTTGGCGCCGAACTTGAACTCCCTGATGGAAATCCATAGATGAGAATTGAGTGAATCATAAATCAAGAAAGAAACGCACATCCACCTGTCCGCTGCCGCTTTGGAGGTGGAAGGCGGTCAGTAATTTTGACCTCTCGTTCCTTTTTGCGTTCCTCGGCTACAAGCCGCTGATTCCGAAGTTTAGCACTAGCTTCTTCAAGCCGTCGTGCCTCTGCCTCTCTCAACAACTAGGAACAAGGGAATCAAAGTATAGAAGATACAAAAACAATGACAACCTACAAAATAGTGGTCTTTCCATGATCGTGTATTGTCCTCGGACCCCATTGAGTATCTCTCTATTGCAAGAGAATAATCTCTATAACAGAGACCTTTCCAAATGTCTGAATGCAACATATCACTTTATGCCTATTGAACCCTAGGTGTAACATACCTTGAGTATCGTTTTCAAGATGCTGAAGGCAAGAGTAAGATCAATGTTATAGAAAAGTGTAAGGAAGTAGTACCGGAGAATTTGCTTCTAATCGAAGAAGTTGCTCTGCATTGCAGCGCTCGAGAATTGGGCGAACCAATGCATACCTCATTTCATCGCCGAGGCTACTGATGGCTATGAATGGTATATCAACATTACACAACGGACTTGCATCATCATGAACCCACAGTCGATAGAGCTTGCACAGACTAATGGGGCAGTGAACAGAGTAAACAGGTTAGGACCCATAGCAGATGATCTACTAGAAGTTTTACCTCGCTGGCAAAGTTGTACAAGGGTTGGTACACGGCAAGTTGCTCCATCTGCGTCAAGATTCATTGGGTATGAGTGCAAGCGGTATAAGCCTGAGACAATACAGATACACAAGCAAGCAACCTATTCAAACGGTCGGGTCCAAAGTCTATCTGTGCGTTTGCCTTCCCTGCCGGCGTTGGCGTCAGTTGCAGTGCGAATGGTCACGTGTGTTCGTTAGGTACCGACAGCTTTTTATAGTTCTGCCGGGCGGCAGCGAGCGGCTTGCCTCAAAATTCTTTATACAGACTGCAATTTGACTTACAATTCTCATAATATTGTACAATTTTATATCTCAGGCCAAGAAGACTGAAGGTTTCTCTACTGGTGGATATATCTCAAATGTATCACTGATTATGGAGCTTTGCTGTAACTTGAACTCGATACCACTACCGCGAGCGAACACACTCAAACTGTCGTAGATACTTATGGAAACATCAGCAATAGAAGTCATCGGGCGTGCCAAAAACAATGATATTGTCATGTACTCCGCCAAGACTTGAAGAAAATCTGGTTGCAATGTCCAATGCGCCACAAGTCTCTAGGAGAGCACTCCATCTAGCGTGGTAAATTACCGGAATCTCAGACTTAGGAACATTGAACTTGTTCCGATTATCTACCGAACTACCCATCAAAATGCGAGAGGGCAGACTCTGAGACACGCGGAGCCCGAACAAGTAAAGAATCGGGATAGCCTCGGCTCATAGTCAGGCTTCAATGGAGATCTCGTTAAACGGGCACGGATGAAGCCTGTTTCCAGCCAAACCTTCTTACGACCAGAAAATGCTTTGCCATGCAGTCCAAACACCTCCTGACCTGTGACAGGTCGTACCAGCATATTACTGCTCAGAGCACCATATGCAATTTAGTTCGCACATTGAGCGGATCAAGTGGTCCTTGTTCTTCTGCTTCCCCATCGTGCCGCCGTACAACATCTGGACTTATAGTCAAACAGTCGTTTGCCGGCATGATTCCCCATTCCGACATAGGTCCCCAACTCTAGATATTGAATTTCTTGCTTGCGGACAATCAATCACCCTAGGACAGAAGCGCGCGCGCAGAGTGGAAGATGAACGTGGTTCATTACGAATGACAAAATCAAGCGACGAAAATACTGTATGCCTTTGTCAAACAACATCAGAGGCCTATGGATGCTGTACAAGGAGATTGTCGAAGGATCGAATAGACAAATAGACAAAAGTTGAATCTCGATTTTTTCCGTGAAACATGGTCACTGCTAATGAGTTATAACCAGTTACTACATGGTTTCCATCCCAAATAGCCGTCAAGCAACAAAGTGAGGCCGCCAATATGAACAGTTAGATGGTACGCGTAAATTGGCTGGTGAAAAAGGGTCCAAAACGGAACGCCCCATCCCACGCGATAAAACCCAGATTCTCTCGTAAGATTTACTGCATCTTGAGCGCTGGAAGAGTGACCCCGTCAACCATAGAGTATGGACTGCTCGATAGAGCAAGCAACACAGAATTCAACCGCACGGTCTTCGGAATTGAAAGTACATTAAGTCTACTAGAACAGATACATAAATGAAAAAGCGCACTGGAAAGTTGAATCTAGTCTTCCTCGTCAGAAAGGGCCTCAGAAGCTTCCTGCCTTTCCTGCGCATTCATGGCGCCAACCAAATCATCTGACTCCCCTTTCTGAGAAGCGAGTCTTTGACCTGGGTCATGTCAGGATATGAAGAAATAAACGATCCTGAAGCTCACGAATTAATGTGTGTATAGCTTCCTGGGTTCTCCGTTCCAGCTTTGCTAGCTTTTTGTTCATGTCACGTTTTAGATCCCAATTTGGTCGCTTCGGCGCAATGTTGAATATATCCTGGATTGGAGAGAATGATCATCGACTCGATATCTATATCGAATTTTGAGACATACCAGTTCTTGAGCCCTTCGAACTTCGTCTTCTGCTATGATTTTCTCAGCAAGACCTTCCACATTATTCTCAATAGTGTCTTCAGCGAGATCTAGCGGATTATGTTTGCGAATAGTGCGGGATTCTGGATCAAAGTTGCGATTTTTAATGACAGAAGTACTATATGATTGAGGAAATGGCAGAATACTAGTGCGAAAAATCGATATTGACATACTCATCTACCTCTCCAGCCTTCCGCTTCCTCAATGCTTCGAGGCGTAATTTTCGTGCTTCTAATGCTTCCACAAGAGACATATCAAAGAGCGACTAGAGAATGAAGAAAAAGACACGCAGTTCTCTTGGAGGTGGTTGAGATGGGTCGTAAGCTCGTTAACCGACAGGATAGGCGATCACACTGCTTACGTAATGTACTTTGAATATTCTGACTTTGCGACGTCACGGAAGGAAGGAAGGAAGATCTCTGTTTTACGCCGTCAAGCCACGTGATGGGCTAAGAGGCGAGCCGCAATAGCTAAGGTATAGTGTTGTAGTACGAATGTAAAAGTAATGTATGTGTCTTTTGTTCCGGTCTCTTCCTGGTGAAGTTTGAGATATCGTGTGATAGTTTAGGGAGGGCGAAGTTTCGTAGCGGATCAAGTGTAACAGTGTTGTAAGTTAGAAATGGAATGAATGATGCTAGCCGAGGCTTGAACCCTCGGCTAATTAATGACGAACAGAAAAGAGAAAGGAAATGTGGGACCGTGTCCCTTTTGTTGGCCCGCCAGGCGTCGCGTGTGCGCGAGAGGTAGTCTTGTAGTATCTCATGTTGCGCCTCCTGTTGTGTCCCTAAGCCTTGATGGGATTGGTAATTGTGTAAGGTCGCGTTTGCACGTCCTCTCGTTTCGGTTGCTTCTTCATCGCCTCTACTCCTCCTCGCTGCCCGAATCCTCCCCTTCCCCTTCTACCTTTCCCCAGTGCTCGTCCTCCTCGGCTCTCCGCTCCCATAGCTCCCACCACATCTCCTCCTCCTCCCCTTCTTCCGACGGTGCTTTCCTTTTGGTTGCTTTTGGTAGGCCTGTTTTTGTGAATGCTCCTGAGTTCTTGAGGAATTTTCCCATGGCCTCCAGCCCTCTCTCTGTACCCAATAGCTCTCCCAGGTCCATCCCCTCGTTGACCTCTTGTAGTACGTCTCTGTGTTCCTTGTATTGTGTGCATTCCTTGATGACGTGTTCCCGAGTTTGG